>JAOEHY010039463.1:0-20371 GCA_025447955.1 Psilopsiagon aurifrons
GGGGAAGTCATCTTTCTGTCACAGCTGCTTTTCTTGTGCATAGTAGCATCAATGTCACTTAAAAGTTTTGCACCAACTTTTCCCCTGAACTTGGTCAGTTTAAAGCAAGAGAAACCATGCATATTTGTGCATTAATTAACGATACTTCCCTGTTCTTTATTTCCCTACGTTTGATTCATGTCTTCAGCAGTGTGCTAATGAGCATTTCCCAGTTCCCTGTGGCAGGAATAACGTTTTCCTGCAGAAGGAAACTATAATTAAATTTGTAATGCTTTATATTCTTCATGGCACCTTGAAAGACCATTGGAGTTTATTATATCCATTTACTAGGAATTTATGTATCACCCATTAATTTTCCTTGCATGTGTTTGTCAAACTGGCAGTAGGATTTGGTAACACAGGGAGAAGCAGCAACTTAAGACAGGTAGGAGTAGAAATCTCTAATCAAGCTTTTTTAAGGTACATGAATTACGTAAGCATCATGTCAAAAAGTTACCTAGCATCTGAGAAGAAAGACTTCTGCTAAATGTTGAAGTTCTGGGTTAATTCAGTTAGGAGGTAGAAAGCTCTCACTGCTGCTTTGAGATCCTCTAAAAAATACCTGCAGTCATTGGCATGCACCTAGGCAAATTACAAGGGTACAGTTGTGCCTGGTTTCCCCACGTCATCTGTAATTAAGGTGTTCCAAAACCATTAATGACGCCTGATTTCCTACAACTTGGGATCCTTTGTTTCCTTTAATTGCCTCCTCCCCCAAATGCAGCTCCCCTCATATTTTCCCATTACATCCCCACAATGCAAAAGACAAACCAAGTTATGGTTTGAAGTTACTAACTCGGAAGTCAGTGTTTCCTGTGCTGCTTGAGCAGCTGTGGTGCAAGAAGCCATATGGCTTTGAGTTGTCTGACTTTTCCTCAAGCTGTTTTTAGGTCTTTCTCCTCTACCTAAATGCTTTCATTACAGAGGACATCTTCTCTTTCATACTTGGCTGGAGTTTCCTTTTGCTTCAAAGCTTAAGGAGGGATTCAGAGACATGGACACATTGCTCATTAAGGCTTACTTCCCCAAGAAAGTGAGTTACAACCTGCAGTCACATTCCCCTGAGAAACTGCAGCTTCCAGGTTATAATAAACTTGACACTGCAGCTCATCAGCCTGCTGGAAGGCCTCGCATTTTAAACTGCACTCTTGGGTTAACCAGCTTCTTACCTAAAGCGTGGTAAAATGATTAATGACAGCAACAAAAATTCATCATCTGAGATCTCTGCCTCAAAGCAGGAGCCTAGTTTTAGAGGAAAAGATGTTGTCTCCCTATGTGCTCTTGTGAATGAGAGGCCATCAGTTCTTGCTGGTTGAAATAATCTGTAATCACAGCTTCGCTAAACATATCCATAATCCCTCTGAATACAAAATACAGCACAATCAGTGCAAATTCTCATTATTGTTTAACAGGAATCTGCATTTCAGGCGTTACTGGAGGAAGACAAAACAATAGGGGCCTTTACTCAGAGTTCTCTGCATGTAACTCTTAATTAGGTAACACCCTACCTCCATTTTCAGGGCAGAGGTATGTGGGAACACCAGCAGCTCTTCCCACATCTCTGCCACAGACTCTGTAATTTGCCAAGTTTAAATATAAAGTTAGTTAGTGTTAATGACCATGTAGGTGCTGGCTGCAGCTGGGACTGCTGTGGTGATAAATGCCTGTGCCCTGCAGCTGCCGTTTTTGTTCTGCTCTCAGAGGCTGATCCAGCTGTTGAGATCTCTGATCTCTTGAAGGGTTATTTTGTAAACACAGCAAAACAGTTCAGAGCCCCATCAAAGACACAAAATCAGTGGTCTAGTGTCTGCACCAGCTGCTTTGGCTGTGTGAAAGTCTCTCATATGATTTTGTTTAGAAAACATGCCCGCACCCTGAGAAATTACTCTCAGCACAGTGGCATTTGTCATCCCAAGTCTAGAAAACAAACAGCCTATGCTTTCACCTTGATGCTTTAGAAGACTGAAGACAGAATATACTTTGCTTTGTCCACAGGAGAGGCATTCAGATACATTTACAAACCTTTTTCTCTGTCTAGACCAAGAAAGCAAGGGCAAAGAGACTGGAGGGGCAGCAAAGTTGTCAGTAGGTGGATTCATCTACTTAAAGTCTAATCAGGTGGTTGCCAAAAATACTTTGTTCTATGGGATACACTACAAAGGCACTACACATTTCACAGCCAAAAGCCCACTCTATCAGGTGCGCTAAACACAGAAGTTGTATTTAGTTGGCCAAATCAGTTTCTAAATTGATCCCTTTTACAAGGAGATAAATTGTAAAAGTGGTCATGGTTACTCAGTTACACTAGATCAATGATTAGCAAACAAATTTAAACTCAGTACATCAGTACAATGGCATCAGTTTAGTGAAAACTAATGTCATTTCTGTGAATTAAAGCAGTTCCCTTTCCACTACATTCGTTAGTCCAGAATTTGTTAAGCAGTGTGACATGTGAAACAGAGGTAAGGGCAAAGAGGTAAGAGATAAGTTTGTCAAGTGCAGAGTAGATGAAGCAAAAGGACAGCAGTTTGTCAGCTCTGCAGCACGGGTATCAAAGTGCTGCCTGGGAAACATCACGGGAAAGCAGCAGACACTGCAGACCCAGGAACATGGCCCCAACAGGGAAGCAGAGCCCAAGTGAGGGTCCAAACCTCCCAATTTTATTCTGGTGACGAGGACAGCAGATGCAGCCTGGGGCACACCAATGGGGTACAGCCCAACAGGGGATGCATGGGTGGCTGAAGCCTCCAGGGCACTGAGCTCAGCCACTTGCTGCTCTCATTGCTGCACCCCCTGATTCCCCCAGGGGTGCAAGTGTCCTCTGTCCACCGCACCCACTCCCCCTGCAGTAGTGCCTTACACAAACACTTAACGCAGTCTGCCTCAAAAATAAGGAGAAAAATGCTCGCTTTCTAAAGCAAAGATGCTGAGCCAGTCTCAAGAGGAAGCTGAACATGGGGAAGAGAAGCCTCAGAACCACAAAATGCCACTGGTGTGTGGAACGCAGCCATAAGCACACAGCAAGCAGGGCCCAGCACAGTGCCAAGGCTCCTGCTGCAAGACCCTCATCCCAAGCACTTGAAGGGCTGCAGAGAAACTGAAGTTCAGACATGAAGGGATACTCTCAGGTGTGATCAATGTAAAACTTGATATGGCTCTCCAGAAATGGTCTTCTTTTTTCAACTCTACATTATAAGCTTACCTGCTACATTTCTTTTTGTACTCCTTTTTGTTGAAGATGGCATGTTTCAGAAGACTTTTCAGCTTCCTTGGTTAGGCATTTTACTTTCTACTCTTCGCTTCCACCTCTTCTAGCATCTTCTCTATGTTTTCAGCTTTCATTGCACTCAGTACTTGTCTCTTTGTCTTCTGGTGTCTTTCTCTGTACTACTTCCAATTGCATTTTTTTCTACAACATACAATCATGAAAGCTTCAGACTTGAAATACATTCTTCCAATTCCCACACACACCTTCTTATATTTCCTTTTCAACCTTGATGACCAGTCTTTGGATGTCATGCCCAGCTGACCTGAATGAGGAGAGACTCCATCCCACATGACTTGGTACTATGAAATGTTGGCAAACAAATCTGAATTATCCTATGATCTTATGAAAGGACCACCGTCTTCCCCAAACCCAAAATAAAATCTGGGGTTTGGAGGTGGGGAGAACAAGGGAATGGTAATGGGGAGTGGGAGCACAATGCTGTATTTACAGCATTGCTTGTTAGAGAGATAAGCCTCAAAACAACATTCATGTGTAGAACTCATTCAATTATAGACAAACACGAAGGCAGTTGCTTCCAATTTCCTCAGTCTGCTGCAGTTTGCTTTCTGCAGCCAGCCTCTGGTCTGCATGTGGAACTTGTTTTTAAAACATACAAGCAAGGAAAGAGATGGGGGGAAATGAGCACAGCTTTTTCAAACACAGCTGTTTATACAAGGTGTGTAGCAACAGCCAGTAAGTAGGGGTATGTTTTGGAATCTGTATCACAATTGAATACAATGGTATTGCAAGCCGCCCATAATAGATCAAACCCTCCTGTACAGCCAAGGGTTGTGGAACAGAGTCTGCTATTTATAAACACCATCATCACAATCTGTAGCAAGGAAAGAAATCAGGAAGAATAGAAAGAACCAGAAGCTGATGTCAGAAATCAAAGAAAAAAACAACCACAAATGCAGCTGCTAGAAAGATGATAGATCCAGTGAGCCTTCTGGAATTAAAGTGACAGCTTGTCAGCAAGGAAAACCAATTCATCAGCCAAAGGCAACTCCACTCTGGTGAAAAATATGAACACATAGAGCTAAAAGCAGTCACTGCCCAAACATTTTTCCTTGGGGAGCTCACTAAACCTTGCTAAGGTTGGAGTTTCAGAGATCGGTAGGCTCAAAATGATCCAGTCAAACCATCAGATGTGACTTTTTAATATCATGTTTACATTCATTACCCTTGTACTGGAATGAGCAAGTTGTTTTGGCTAAACCATGTTTACCAGAAATGTATCAGGTCTTGACTTGAAGATACTCAGTTGGATATATTATCATTTCCATGGTTTATCACATTTTGAAAACATTGTTTCTAATTTCCCATTTTCAGTTTGTCTGCCTCAACTTCTAGGTACCACCTCTTGTTGTTATACCTTTCCATAAGAACCCTTTAATATCTGCTATTCTCTCCCAACAAAATATATCTGCAGACTGTAATCAAGTTACTCTTCTTTCAGGTAGGCCAAACAGACAGAGCCTTTTAAGAGCTCTTGGCTAGAAAGCATTACCTGCAGCCAGCAAACAATTTTAATAACTCTTCTCTGCACTCTCTCAATTTTTTCTTCATCTTTTTAAAGTAGTACTCTCTGGAACCAGCAGCAGTATTTGTGTGCTGCACATAGAGCTACAAACTCATTTTGATATATTTGTGCTAATCTCCTTTTTATAAACAAAAAGACAGCAGCAGCCATCCTTTCCACTGCTGCTCTACATGGCCGGTCATCTGTTACAGTCCTCGTCCTATCCAGGGATGTGGTCACCCTGTTCTGCACAAGTCCTGCTTTCTTCTTGTTCTTCATCTACTCAGGCACTGAGACGCTTCTCAGAGATAACAGCGATCTGTATGATTCTGTACTTGTGCTCTGGCCACATCATTATTCACTAAATGTACCTTATCAAATTCACTAACATTCCTCCCCAAATATGTCACTGGTAAATTTTATAATCTATAATTTTAGATTTATTTCCAAGACACTGACAAAAATGTTGAATACTGGTTGTTCTGCTACCAACCCCTGCAGAAATCCATCAGAAACTATCTTCATTTAATGAAAATAACACATTTTTATATGTCAAAAAATCTAGCTCTCAATCCATTTAGCATTTTTATTGGTACTGTGTAGTATTAAAATTTAAAATATGAAAGTTATGTGCTGCTAACCCAAGCATTACATGGCCCTCTCAAATATATATTACATCTCTAGCATTATGTTTATCTATCTAAATTGTAATCTTATCAACAGAATGAAATGAGGTTGGTTTGACAAGACTTACTTTCCATACAATAATGTTTCTTGGTGGTAAGTATACTGCAAGTCAAGGGTATGCTTTTCAGTGTGTAGAAGTGAAAGGCAGCTTGCCATGGCAGTGATGTATCCATGAAGGTGCTCAGAAAAAAAACAAATATGTAATGCATTTGTTCTGCATTTAATGACAACATCCTTGAATGTTTCCTTGAAATTTAGTGATTGGGTGGAAGGGAAATAACTCAAGATCTGCAATTTATTTTTTTTTTTATCTATCTGTGGAATAAAATATTCATAGTGTCTTTGCCTCTACTAAAATATACATCCAATGATGTTGATAGCATACATAAATACAGTGCCTGTAGCTGTCATTTTTGGTACATGACTCAAACTTCATCCAAGATGCTATGTTTTTTACCTGCAATGGTAAAAACATGCAGATAAACATGTTGATTCAATGCCATAAAATACATATCCAGCTTCAGTAACTGTATTATGCAGTGGGTTTTGAATCAGTTTCTCTCCTGGAATAATAGTAGGCAAAATCCTCAATAAAGCAAATGAGATGGGGAAGAGAATTCAGCTTGTTGCGCTGATGAATCAGGACCTGCTGAATTCAAATACCTGTTTATGCAGCTGTTTCTTCAGCTTGTCATTGCCTGGTAGAGATTTTGCAAGAGCTTTCCTTACCAACATGAGCTGCCCCTGAAATGAAGCCACCTCTTGTTCTGCCATCATCTTAGCAATCAGGCACTCCTTTTTTGTTTTGAAGAGCTTCCTGGGTACAGAAAGTATGTAACAGAAACAATTATGAGAGCAGTGATTTCCCCTGTTTTATATAGCAGTGGGTTTCTTGAAAGGTAAAGCTGTCAGAGATTTTTAGTAAAGTGAGATTGAATTGTTCTTATTTTTTAATAAAGGCTGGATCTCGTTTTAAGGCAAAATGAGAAACAGGATGGACAAGAGGTGTCCTCTAAAGGGGAAAACATAAGATAATCTTTGATGTGGGTACGACTGCACAATTTTAATAATATTCACATGTCAACAATTCAAGTTCTTGTTTGCAAATATGCACAGAGCAACGCAAATTTGATCTTTCTTAGGCATTAGAAAGACCCGTCCATCTACTAATCTGATTATTCTTCCATTAAAGTAAAAATGTGTGTCATTAAGCTTCTTCTCCTTCTGGGGAGGATCTTTTTGCTTGTTTTAAATTACAAACATAAATGCGCACGTTTATACAAGTTACAGTGTCAGGCATAGATCTAACAGCCCTCTCTCCTTTCCCATCCACTTAAACTGGAAAAAGCAAGGTTGAAGGATTCTCTGCCCTTGGACTGGAGGGCAGAGAAATACAAGCTCTTACATCTTCAGGATCACTTCAAAATCAGAAACAAGAAAGCTCTGTCTGGGCAAGATGAGGTAGTTTTCAATTTTAAACCAGCCAATTTTTCCCATTTATTTTTCTCAGTTTCAGATTTTCTTTCAAATCCTATGATGATAGCTCTTATTTCTTATTTAAATCCAAACTTTTTCACCAATTCAAGTCATCTTTGACTGATCTGTTTAATAAAATATTCTAATGATTTAGCATCCCCTAGATAAAACTGAACTAAGCGTGTGCATATCCAATTTTAGTTTGGTTTGACATTGACAAGCACACAAACCGCGTTTTGTTTTCATGCCTTTCAAGTTAACAAATATGATCCATTCTGCCTTTCCTTTGCTTGATGTGTGTAGCTAATTAACCTATATAACAATCAATAACCTCTTTGTTCCATTCTAATCAGCCTCATTTAAAGCAGTGAGGCACTTTTCTTTCCATCCATCTTCACTTTTGTTTAATTTAGTAATTTTTGTGCTTCATCTTGTATTTCTGTAATTAGATTTTATAAACCTCACCCTGTGCTCTGCTTTGTTTAAGTAGATACCAATTAATAAAATTAAAAAAGCCCCAAGCCCTCAGCCAGCTCCCAAGCCAACAATCCAGTTCATTTTCACCTCATGTCTGCCTGGTTTGGTCAGTTTTGAAAGAGTTGATTTCAGTGCAGTGTCATAATTAGTCTTCTGAGTTGACATCGGAATTAGAAATACTAATACTTCCTAAACTCTTACTTCAAGCAGGCATCAGGGATTTGTTTCACACTTTTCAGATTTGAAGACCACCATTATATCCATAATACAGAGGGGAAGAAGTTTAGAATTTCTACCCAAAATCTGCAGGTTCCATAAGCTCCTAGAAGCTCACTGAATGATAGTGAGCCTGCCTATTCTGACCATTAGTCTTGCAGAAAATTAGACATCAATAATAGGTGAAATGATAGGGAAATACCACCTTCTCAGCATCTCCAAGCTTTGCAGAGAGCTGTGCCTTCTGAGTGGTTTGCTTCCTACTACTCAGAGCCTTCAGCTTACACACCAGCTTGCTCAGCCTAATATTTTCATCCTGCAAGAGCTGCAGCAGTTCCTGCTAAAGAGGATGTTGAGAAGAATAAACCCACAAAGATTACTTTCAACAGAAAGAAATGTATGGTTTGGAAGCAAACACAATTGTAAAAGCATGTATTTGTATGTAATGTTAATTTTCAAATACTCATACTTTGCGGTTTGAAACAGTAAAGCCTTTGGCAATCAATTTCTATTACTGTGTCTCCAGGGAAACAGGAAATGTGAACACTGCCCAGAAACAGGGAAAAAAATGGAAGAAATTTAACCAAAATAGCAAATGGGTAAATACCTCCAAAATGAAGCACTGTTAATGGTGATATTATGCCAAACGGGGATTCTGGTTCGTACCATATCCAGTAACCCGGTTCACCCTAATTGCAGTGTCCTTAATAAGTACAAAATGAGTGGATTCATGCAAGGTATAGTCACCACATCTACTTGTTTGTTAAAAAGTAGCAGTCTCCCTCCTAAAAACTCTTACAGAAAGTACAGAGGACCGCTGGAGTTCCTGGCCCTTCTGCATGGAAGTTCTACCATCCAGTGCCAAATGACACAGAAGTTCTACCATTTAGCGTCACTTTCTTGACCTTTGTGTCTCATATTGGTTCTATCTGCAGACAGGCTTTGGCCTTTCTAATTTCATCACTCTGATGCTCTACCCTTGCTGCCTATCCGTTTTTCCACTACTTGCAATCTTTCTTTTTGTATTTTAGCCCTTTGAGAAGCTCCTTGCTAACGCAAGCAAGGCCAAGATTCTGCTATGCTCCCTGGTCTTCTTGCATAACAGGTTGGTTTTGAAATCTCTGTGTTTTCTTTAAAAATCAACCAGCTTTCCTCAGCACTTTTCCCCTCTTGGCAGTTTCCCAGAGATTCAACCTAGCAATTCCCTAATTAAGTCACAGTCAGATTTCCTGAAGTCCCAAGTCCTAGCTCTGCAGCATAATTTTGCAGCCTTTCTCCTGATCCTGAAATCATTTCATTGTCACTGCAGAATGGATGACACCACCCAGTTTTTCCCCATTTGTGAACAGCAGAATTAGGGATTTACTGTGGTTGGCTCTTCTAGCATTTGCTTTTAGGATGTTATTGCTAATGCTGTCTAGGAACTGACAAGGCTTTCACAATGCTGTGTTCCCCTTCCAGATGGATAAAACCTCCAAATTCCAAGGCCTGGATTCAGAAACGCTTTTAGCCCTCTACAGACAGGCCCATCCAATTTATTCTCTTGACCAGCCTGCCTGTTAACAGATTGCTCACCACAGTCATTAATCATCACTAACGTTCCTCCCCCCTCTGACCTTGACTGGGGCTTTCAGTAGTACATCTCCACATTCATTCAAGAGCTTTGTGCAGGGAATGAACTCTACACAGAGTGCAGCTCTCGCTCCTCTTCTTCCCTGCTGATCCTTTTTAAACTCCCTGTAACTACCCATGACCATGTATGTGCCAGCCCACCAAGTTCCCATGGCTCGGCTCAAACCACAGCTCTTTGAGTGCACTCTCCTTGTTCGCTGCCTCTGCACACACATCCCCATTTCCAAGAGGGTATGTGGGAGCCTCCCTGCAGCCTTCTCACACATGGACCTCTTCCATTTCTGCTGGTTCCTCATTTACTTCTGGGTTTCCCTATCCCCCAGGGTTCACTGGGGTTGAATGCCATTGTCACTGTTGGCCTTACAGTTATATCCTGCTTCTCACACTTCTCTGGTTGACAGATCCACAGGCATACTTTCTGAAGACAGAAGTACTTAACCGTTATCCCTTTGGTCTTATTTGTATTCACTGACTGACTACCGCAATTTCAGTACAAATTGAACTCTGCTGAGGAGGAATATTTTTGACTATAAAAGGGATTGATTTGGAAATTGTAGCCTGGAAAGTAATTTCCAGGCTTTGGTTTATAACTCCCAGAACATCAGTTTGGGGGGCACTTTTTCAAAACATAAAGCTGAATATATTTTTTATTCTAAGTAACTCCAAGTGGAAAAAACAATTCTGTCCCATTCTTTTATGTGACCAGCTTGCATGACAAGAAGATGGAATTCCCATCAACACATTTATCAGGATAACTGAACATACTCTTTCCTCCACTCAAAAAGGGACAATTACAACACATGTCAATGGTGACATATGACCGAATGTGAGTTCACATTCATGCGTCTTCAGATCCAAGTTCAGTCTCTCTGATGGTCACCTGTGCATGGCGTTAGCTGCTCTCAGAACAGACTGAAAGCACAGTTTACAAGTTTAGAACCAAATCCAGTTTAAATGCACGTGGTTATTCAGGGTCTAAGGGCTGGGTTTGGTCTTTCTTCATAGTTATTTTCCCAGAATCAGTGTATCAGGAAGACAGAGCAATATTCTTCTTGAATCCAGGCACTACAAGAAGTGGAATTTTAGTTGTATCATTTGCAGGCAACCTATTGGCAATCCTGGGATGTATGTATTTAATGAAAGTACCAGCACCATGGTGAAAAAATGGGCTTTCTGGTGAAAACTGGACTCACCCTCAGGATTTCAAAATAAAACACAATATTCCTCAAGTCACTGTTGTTCTGGACACAGACATTAAGGGGTACTTTAAATCTTGGGAATCTGATGCAGAGAGCTGTTCTATAATACACAGTTACAATCAGGTCAGTTTTTACAGGCTAGATTAGGGTATCTTTGTAAGTAATGATATATGTCGCTCCAAAGAAATCAGTGAGCTGCTTGAAAATAATGGCATTGTTAAAGTGAGCGATACAATTATGCAGTGGACATAAAGTTTCCAAGAAAAACATTGCAAACTATTGCAAACTGAAATATTGTATCCAGAAAGTTCCCTTCACTGTAAGTAAAAATGTCTTCCATCACTCTGTCTAATGTGGTACCTGTTCCACCGAGAATATGCCTCCTCTCTTGGAAAAGGTACACTATTTTTCTACCAGACATTTTTACAAGATGCTTCTAGCAGCAGGAGATAAATGATTCACCCATTCATCCACCTGGAACACTGCAGCAATTTATTCCTCTGAGTGCTACACTTGTTGGCAAATTATACAGCAGCACAAAAAAGACCGCTTGAGTACCCCCTCTTATGCTGTACCTACTTTTAGACGACACAAGTCAGACATAGGTTCCACACTAATGATTCATATCCATCCTGTACCTCCTTTCTAATCTTCTCTTCGAGACCAAGATTTTCTTCCACTAAGTAAGTCACCGAGCTGGGCTCTGAGGGCACTTATTTCCATAATCATCCCGTGGCACAGCCCCACAAACTATCACAGCAGAGAAAGGGAATGCGCAAAGCTTGGGGTGAGCAAACACCATAGCCCAGGAGCTCTGAATATGTTTCACGAAACTTAAGTAAGTAGAGCAAAAATAACTGGAAGCAGTAGGAAGAGTTGTGGCAGTTCATGATCAGTATTTGAAAGGGCAAATGCCTAAGTCTCATATGTAACCTTAAAATGGCTGTTTCTGGTCATCAGGAAAGAAAGATGTCTTCGCTAAGAGGTATGAAAACTGACATAAGGAAATGTGTGCAGAGGACAGAGGAGTGGAAAGACCGGGAAGCAGAATTAGGGAATCTGATTTTAGAAGACCCTGTGCATGGCTCTGCTGTGTCAGTGAGCTGGCCTTCCATAGCATAATGTCCCCTGCCTCCAGAGAGAAAGTCAGAGCAAGTGTGACCAGGCTTCTCGCAGTAAGCTGTGAGGTAATGCATTTATTGGAGCAAATATGCTGTCTGCTGATAAGCTTGTACATACAGACCATTTAATATATGATAAAAACAATTATGTGTTCCATTTGTTGATATTTAAGAACACACCCTCAGAAAAAGGGCATGCAGGTTAGCACAAATAGGAAGGTACATGATAGAACTTAAATAGATTTAAATGACAGGTTTTAAATTTCACATAGGCACATTGTTGCTAGGCATAAATGTCTAGTCATTTTCATACCACTGAACAGCATTTGCAACCAGAGGAACACAATGGAGAAAAGCTAAAAGTCATTCTTAGTATATTACGTTACTCAGATAAGAAATAGGCATGACTGCAGACTGTAAGCCAGGCCAACATCACAGTCTGCTTTCAAGGTTGCCTGGCACCTCCGTGTGCCAGATCTAAATAGTAAATGCTAATAACTGCACTGGGTTCTTGCTGAAATTTTCTGTGTCAATTGGGTTTTGCCTTACAGCAAACATCACTGAGAGACTTTTGAAAATGAATGTTGGGGGAAAATACCTGTGTCTTAACTCTGCTGAAAAACTCTGGGGTCTTTATTCAGAGCAGCACTGACTTTTCCCTGTTTGGGGTGTCTTTTTTGTAAATGTCTGTCAAATCCTAAGACTTCGTCAAAGAAACACCTTCCCCCCCAGCCCGCATGGTTCATTGTATGTTACTTAGAGACTTTTTAGTTTTAAAACTATCGCCTGTCCCATTTTGGCTGATCACGCCTGAACCTTAATCATGGTTTGTAACACTGAGCAGCTGAGCTTGCTCCCTAGACTTGCAATAGCCTCTCTTAGTTGCTGTAGGCTAGTGAGAAGTGCAACTAGGAGCAGGAAGTCTCTTTTGGAGTTGGAGCAGAGCCCAGAGACAGCAGGCAGCTGGTGACCCTGGGCCACTTCCTTCGAGTACAACACAGAAGACACAGGGGTTTGGTGGTGATGGGCTAGCACAGTGGAAGGGGAAAGAGACTCCGCTGTTCACAGGCTCCAGGAACTCCCTACTGACTCCTCCTCTCTCTTTCCACCCAGCTGAAACCTCACATGTGTTTCTCATTTTCTCTCTCTCACTTCAGCCTTCCCAAACATATGGACAGGACAATGAAATCAGCAAAGAAGGGAGGTTGCTGACCAGACACTGTACAGAAAAGGATGGGGGTGGGGAGTTGGGGGGTGTGAGAAAAGGAAAAAAAACATGAGGAAGTGTGGCAAGAAACTGCTGAGAAACCCAGAAAATAACTGAAATCTTGTAGACAGTGATGAGGACAGATGAGAAAAGGAGCTCAGGAATGAAATTCAAAATGCAGGTGTCCTAACACTGCTGTACAAACGTCCCTGAAACCCAAGCACTCTTCTCCCTAGTGTAGGTGCCTGTAGAAGCTGACATGCCTCTAGTGGTGGAGTTCGTATTAATGGAACCAAGCCTCCAGGTCGGCTAATAGTTTACATGGATATCACATGATTCCACGAGATAGCATTTCTGATTTATTGGCTTGGTTTGCTTCCTTAGAAAATTCCACCAACACGTACCAACTACCTAACAAACACAGCTGAGCTGCAAAGACAAGTACTCAGAACTTAAGAGGAGCTGGTTATGCAGCCATGATATAGCGTACCTGGTACCTACACTGCAGTGTGACCTATGTGCCTGACCCACTTCTAGCTCAGTCAATGCACAGGGTCGAATTGTTCTGGAAAAATGCCTTGTGAAGGAAGAGACCCATCAGCAGATGTTTCAGTTAGAAGCTGAGAATATATCATCCACTGTGACCATGAACCACAGAATGGCAGGCCACTGCCTTTGCCTTCAGGTTATTTTTGGTTTTCAAGTCCTGGCATGACTTCTGGCATTGAGCACAGAAACAGCAGCCCCAGAACTCCATTACCTTTCTTCTCAAAGACTGTTACTGACCACAATGGGATCCTGTCCCAAATGAGACCACTCAGTGCTACTAATGAATAGACCATTATCACCAACCTGTGTCAGAGCCATGTCATTTTGGTTGCCACCTTCTTTCCACTGCGTGCAGCTCCTGAAGCAAAGCACAAAGACGCAAGGTGACTATGCTTGTGTAGCCCAGCTCCACTTCAACAACTTCCCAGCCTGACAGCTTGACGTTAGCTTTTACTTAGCAACTGCCTCCCACCCAGAGAAACCAGCATCCCCTGCTCTCAGAGAGTAGAATCAACACTGAGCACACGTGTTCTTTTTGGTAAAGGAAAATACGTGATGTTGCTGCTGGAGAACATCCTCATAAAGCATGGAGTAGGTCTCAAAATTGCTGCGCTCTCTGCCCATGGCGCCACAGCCCATGGTGGTGAGACACTGATGTAAATGGATTCTTTTCAAAGTAACCTAGGAAAACAAAGTAAGCAACCTGGCAGGTGGCCTGAGTCACAAGAGTGGCTATATACAGCATACACGACAATGAAACATGGCCACCTTACTGTAAGTAAAATGCTTCTGCCATATAAAAATGAAGCAAAAATAAAATTATCCAATGTAAATGTTTTTGTCCAATCTACAATTTCACTGAACTAACAGCAAACAGATTTGTCAGGTTCTTGACTGGTTCTAGCTGCAACTATATAATGTATTTCTTTTTTACATCTGAAGCTAAAAGATAATTTTCAGCAGAGAAATTAAATCAGCAGCTCAGACACTGCCTGGATTGCAGTTGGACCCAAGCACCCCTTCTCTCAAATAAAAACGCATGTTTTGTGGTTTTTAACTGGAAGTGGTCATATTTGCATGAGATTTTTTGTAAATTTTACTGGAAAAAAAAAAAACAAACCTAAAACTGCTTCTTAACACTGTGCTGGACCCCTGACTTAGCAACGACTCAGGAAGAAGAGTTCTCACTACTGAATCAGTGAACAGAGTCCTGCAATCCTGCATTGCGGTTGCATACAAACCTCCAGCCCTAACTCATCTTCACATTATTACAGTCCTGGGAGATGAAATAAACCTGTCAGAAGGCAGCAGGGCAATACACAAGTTTGCTGCCAATGCTGCTATTACAAACCAACATAATCTGAATCTAAACTCATGAGCTTAAGAAATGTGTTTCTCCTTTAGGTCACTGATTGATAAGAGCTTTAATAAATGAAGCCATAAACATGATTTAGCTGTTGCTTAGACAGAAATGCAGAATATGTACCTCTCTCTGTATCTGATTCTTGGTAGTTTTCCATCAGCCTTTGAATACATGGTTCAACTAACCGAGGTTTCGCAAGCGAGAAATTTTCTTGCACTACCCTGTGTATCCAGAGCTCTGCAGGAACAGAGGCAGGAAAGAAATCCGGAAACAAAACCCGAATAAAGGCACAGCTCAGTGAGTACCACTGTCACAAAATACAGATCTTTCAGTAATCCCTGCCATCTGACAGTGGGGGTGCGTTGGAGCTTCGGGGTTCTCAGCTTTCCTGAAACGTTTACAACAAAAAGTAAATGCCATTGCAAACAGATTGCAAAGCCTGTGTTGAGCAGCAATATCAAATTCATTCTGGTATCAAAGCCAAAACGCAATTTCATTATCACCAGTTCTGATATTAATGACCTGGCCCATGGTTGTGTATTGCAGTTTTCTGTAAATCTTGAGTAAAGAATATGGCTTTTGCATGAAATTGAGCATTTTTGTGCACTAATTTCTGTTGCCTGCAACCACTACCAGTAGTAGTAGGGTGTATTTTTCTTCCCTTTCTTTTCCCACTATTTCTGTTTAACTGTTTGTGCCTGTGAATACCCAAATTGCCCACACCCATGCAGCAATTGTACCAAGTAAACACCTAACACACTAAAAAGTCTGGCATTTAAATTGCACTGCTCAGCCTAAAATATTAACACTGCAACACAGAGGAGTGAAGAAGTAAATTCCTATCAGTCTGTTTGAGGCTGCTGGCAAACTCCAGAATAATTAGTGTTCAGCTTTTTTTGCACAAGCATCTTTGCAATGATTGTGGCTGAACATTCACTTTAAAAAGAGCAAATGCACTCTTAGATTTAGGGAATCTGAATGTGTTGATCAGACAGAATAATCAGGTCCATGCAGAAAGGTGTATAGCATCTTGGTACACAGTTCCTTGTGGCTTCCTGAGAGATGTATTTCTGGTATTTCTCACAATGGGCTCTCCAAACCAGACCAGAGTTTCCTGAGGGTAAGCTGGTTTCCATCCATTATACCTTCCCCACACCTCAGCTTGTCCCTGGCCTTCAGATGAGTACACAGGGCAGTGCAGAGCCGAGTGTAAATGTGCTCTCCTGTTCACAAGCGGGACAATTCCTTGCTGCCTTTATGCACCAAGGCTACTTTTCCCACTCTAGACTGTGGCTCCCATATTTCCCAGGAAGAGTATTTTAACTCTCCTTACCAGTGAGGAGACTGATCTGTTGTCTATCTCTTCCAGATGTCACTAGGCTCATCACCTGGTTATTTTCTTTCACACATCATGGATCATGTGGATTTCTAGGCTTTCCAGAAGCTTTTGCAGATAGAATCAAGTTTAGTACTTAACTTATAAAGCAAATTGTCAAGTAGCAGACTAAACCAAAGCTATTTTCTTTCTATTCTCTGAAATGCAGTACTTTCAGATATATCAAGGTTAATCTCATCTAGGGGTGACTGTATGCCCAGTGCTGTGCCACAGGTACTTGGAATAAAGGCAGGTTCCCCTATTTCTCTGGGGACTCCCAGGACCCACATCTGGCTCCACACGACAGAAGTGCCATTGCAGAGCCTCCTGAGTCAACCACATCTGCCAGACTTTCCCCCATGACAACCTCCTTGGGCTTCATTTACCAAAAAATACAGGAAACCAGTGCAAAATTGCCACTGTGTGGTCCCCCACAACACCCCATAAGTAGCCCTCCCATTACCTGGCACACTTTCGTTTCAATTTCTGATGCTCCTCTGTGGGGTAGTATATGCTGAGTGCTTGTAATAGGCTCTCTGAGCCCTTCCTCTGTGCCTTTTGTCTGACTATGGCTTTCATGGCCAGGTACAGGATATCTGCGCTAGAGCCATCAACACATGGATATTTCACACAATCTCTCTCAAAATTACTTGTCAGTAATTTACTGACTTTGGACCTTAACTCTCTATCATTATTGCTCAAATAGACCAAAAAATTCCCTCCACCTCCTCCCCCTGCTCTCATTCATATCTGACCATGGGTTTGCTGAGTGCTTCTGAGGTGCTAAGTGCCAAGGCAGACACTCACTTTGGTCTTAGAAGCAAAGAAGCCATTGGCAATGGCTTCCTTCAAGCATTGCCCGCTTGAAGGAGCTGTTGCAGGTGCTGCTACAGAATCTTCTCCTGCCCAAAGGCCAGTGTAAGCAAAGCGAGGGGCAAGGAGATCACCTCTCTTCCCAGGAGACAATAACTGCTAAGCCAAATAGCAGGCATCACCGCAAGAAAGCTCTGGGCGTGGAGCTATAGGGAAATGCTGCGGCTGAGGCTCTCCTGCAGCTGCCCGGCCCCATGGTGGAAGCACAAGCTATTGCTCACTTTGCACAAGAACTTGTGCCCCTGACTCCCCGCCATCCTGCACCTCAGTGCTGCTTTGCCCTGGAGCTGCTCCCTCTGCAGTTTATAAATTAGAGGTAGAGACTGTGGGGCACAGCATTGGACAGTGCCTGCTCCAGTATGGTGGTAATGCATAGGAGGTAACACTGGGGTACAGACAAATGGAGACCAGAATGCAGCAAATCTGTTGCCAGCTCTTTATACACACACAGATTTTCTATGGCAGGTTCAGACTTCTCAATCTAAAATGCCCTGGCCTTGTAGGGACAGGTCCACTGAGCGTTGCTTCCTCTGTGCTCCATTGCATGACAACAGCACTTTCCAGTGCCCCCATGCACAGATTTCACCCTCACTATGTCATCTTGCTCTTTCACTTCCTTTCCTGTGGTTTCTGGAGGACAAGAATTTATAAAAGCGATGTTCCATTTTCTGCTTCCAGAAGGGCCTCTCTGATGGAAATCTTCCAATTTTCTGTTCTTGACTGCTCAAAGTTGAGCCAAGTAGGAGGGTTGGGAGGAATTCTGCTACAATTCATCCAATGGGCTTCCAAAACTTCCATTTATTCAAGTACTGTATTTAACATTGTTTATGGAGCCTGAAATACAGAGGTGGCTCACACGACTGAGAATAATGCTCTTAGAAAACATCATCAGCAAGCAGTCTGAATAGACATTGAAAGAGGGGGAAAAAAACAACTGTACTAGAACAAAGAAACAAAAGGTAGCTCCCAAGCCTTTAGAGAAAGGCGTATTCACCAGGATAATTATAAGCAAAAAAAAAAGACAGGTGGAAATACCAAAACAAACAAACAAACAAAAAAAAAGGCAAGCAAAAAAGAGGGAAAGAAGGAAAACAAATGGAGAAGGAAGGCAGCCTATTTTTCATCTTTCCAGTCACTCTGGAATATTCTTGCAACAGAAGAACATATTGCTTACAAAACTCTGTGTAGAGAGGAACTGTATTCATATCCTCAGTCCTCAGCTTGACCTGGCCCTGTTCTGCCTTTAATATTTCTAGTTGCTTCCATAGTATTAGAAGAGATCTCAGCAAGTTAAGTGATATGATGGGATCATGATGCCTCGGCAGAAGTTTGCACATCTTTTTGCTTTCCGCAGCCAGTTAGCACTTGACTCAGCTGTTTCTGCCAAATCCTGCTGGAAGTCACACAGAAATAGTTTGCTTCAAAAAGCCATGACAAGCTTTTCACATGATTTTCATCGCTTAATATCATCTCATGAAATATACAGTGAGATGAGACATGCGACAGGCTATTGCACAATCAGAAGTTGCAGCAGGGCTTTACAACAGTCTCATTCCAAGCAGGGTACAGGAAAGGAACCCAACCTGCTTTTTGACTGCAATGAGTACTCACATACAGCAGAGATGGGAATAGAACAGCACAGAAGTTAAATCCTTCGTTTTATTGCTGCTTTCAGCAAGGGAATCGGTTCAACAGCATCATTCTGCTTCATCTCTACTAAAGGTACTGTTACATAAATCAAACTGTTAGGTCAGATCTTGAAGGAAGCAGACCTTAAAATAAGAAAATGTCTTCTTCCATTCATCTTATCTAACAAATCCATTAGCATATCTATTTTCCATCACAAACCGTTTGAATTTCTCCCCATTCCTTGAACCAAATCTTTGTGTGGCTGCTGGCTGGCTTTAGGTGCTCTCAGCAACCATTCTTCACATCACATCCATAATGCAATACTCAGGGAAGTACAGCCTGGAAGTACCTTGCCTCTCCTTCAACAGATTTGTTTGTAGATAGTGGCCAGACTGTTCCTTTCCCCTTTGCACTGAATAGCTCTGTATAAAGAAAGAACTGGACCTTCAGTGGGCAGTGGGGAGAAGTCAGGTGATACCAACAGGCCCCTAAGAGCATCTATCACTAAGGCCTCTCAGGATTTATAGGAGACAACACTGTTGCTTTTGCTCCTTACCAGATGGCCAGGAGTAGATAAGGTTATTGTAGCATATCTCATGTCTAGGTCAATTATGATCACGGGGATTTGGTTGCAAAAACTAATGGAAGTCCTGCGTAGAAGCTGAACAGTCCTAAACAAACTGAGTTGTCAGAGGTATCTGCTTGCTCTTAGCTAACAAGGCTTGACAGTGAGCATGATCTTCCACAGAAGAGCTCTAAGCTGTTCTGCAGTACATCCTCCATAAGAAAGTGCACTGACACCAGCTCCGCATGAGCAACTCTTCAGTCTGCATCTCTCACACTGCACAGGCACAGCTGCAGAGGAAGGGAGAGTCTCTGAAGGTCTGCTGCACAGAGCTTGACCAGTAATAGCAAATCTCAGCTAACTGTCTGCACAGGCTTTTTTTGTGATATAAACACAAATGGATACAGAGATTTTAGCACTATGCTCCTAAAACATATGTGCCCATGCATGAAAATTATTTGATTCTCTAGTTCCAACACATTAGGCAAATGGCAGGTATAAGTTTATTATCAACAAAATGTTTTGCTCTGCTTGAAGAAAGCTCAAATGTGAAGTAAATGGTAAAGTGGCTTTTGGACAAAAAAGGGGGAGATGTTTTTGTTCACATCTGTTCTTAAAAAACAAAGACAGGAAACAAGTTAACAGTAATTTTGCTGAGGTGAGTAGAAGATTCAAACCTGTCATCATTGGCCACTGATGGTCATTTGCCACTGTGAGTGGCTCCAGAGAGAAGCCTTCAATCGGGAGTGAGGGGAAACTCCATGTGCAGGAGCCTCAGTTTTGAGCAACAAGAGCCACCGAGGCAGGCCCCAGCTCTCACCAGGCCTTGACCAGGAGCCGGCAGCCCTGCTGAGGGGAGCAGGGACCCACAGGGGGCAGCGCCAGGGGGATGTCAGCAGATTTGGTGGCCTCCTACGATGAGAGGTGGGCTGATGCCAGACTCATGAAGATCAACATAGCAAAGTGCAAGGTCCTACACCTGGGTCTGGGCAATCCCAGGCACAGCTACAGGCTGGGCAGAGAAGAGATTCAGAGCAACGCTGCGGAGAAGGATTTAGGGGTGTTGGTCGATGAGAAAATGAACATGAGCCGGCTTCAGTGTGCTCTTGCAGCCCAGAAAGCCAACCATATCCTGGGCTGCATCAAAAGGAGTGTGACCAGCAGGTCGAGGGA
>JAOEHY010039464.1:9320-20414 GCA_025447955.1 Psilopsiagon aurifrons
GCAGAGCATGAGGCTCCGAAAGTCCTTGGCCAGACCAAACATCACTAAGCCATAACTGAAAACATTGGTGTTATCAGTGTTGTTCTCAGGCCACAAGTCAAAAACACAGTGCTGCACCAACTACTAGAAGGGGAAAAATGACTGCTACTGCTGAACCCATGACATAAGTGTGCATCCTTAAGAACTCAGACTGTTGAAGTTTGTAAAATATATAAAAAAAAAAAAATAAAAAGCATTATTTTCTATGTAACTGTAAACTAATAGTAGTAGAAAAAAACAATGAACTTTTCAAAGCACTGAAATCTTATGTTCTGAATGGATAATTGCAAAGTGGAATCATTATAGTATGTGAGGCTTTAAGATCACATTAGAGAGAGAGGTGTTAAAAAAAAGAAAATAATACATAGATGCTACCTCACTGAATAAAAAGCCCTCTGAAACCTCATTTATATCCCTGATCTTACACTACCCTGTAGCTCCCCCTTCACTCGTACCTTATGGCATATTCCTTCATAGTAATAAAATTTATTGTGAGCTAATTAAAGCTGCAGTTTAAAATTTAATTGAAAATATGCTGAGATTCACCTTGATCTTACTAACAAAAGGCTTGGCATATATCAGTGCTTAAACTTCATAAGCCTAACTGAACAATTCATAACTTTTGTTGATTTAACCCTTAACTAGACAATCTGATGAAGTCGGAAAAGACCTGAGAGCAAGCTCTGGGAAAAAAAAAAAACCAAAACAAAACAAAAACCCCACCTCAAACCCAACCATATCTGTGTTCCTCATCTACACAGCTCCAAATGCTACATATTGCATGTATTTATTTTTGCCCATAAACTTGGCATAACATTTAAATGGTTAGGTTTGTAGCAATGACAGGCATAACAGCCAGTATCCTAGGGAACAGGATGAACTAAGTAAACCCTGAGAGACACTTAAAGAAGAGAACATCTGAAATAACACTTCTCTTTTGATCTGTGGGATGTGTTGTGTGTCACTAGGATTCAAGATTCAGAACACTTTCTGGAAGGAAGTTGTAAGTATCTGTGTGTCAAAGAGCAACCTGGGCTGAGCATCCCCAGGTGAGATAAACATCTCCTCAGAACCATGCAAGTGATCAGCTCTTTGTAATAGGAGGCATGGCAAATCCTCTTCTTCATCTGGTAACTATTTTCCTGTGTCACTATATTAGACAAAAAAGATGCCATAAAGATTGCACTCCATGACTACAGTGGGTAGGGTATGGATACCTCTTCATGAATTAGACATCGAAAATTTAAGGCAAACAAATTCCCCATGTTTAAATTAATCTTTTGGTCTTTCAGCTATGTTTGGTTTCAAGTTCTGTCCTCTGTGCTAGAATTTTAATGTGCACGTTTGGCATGCTGTCAGAGTATCTTGTCTGTAAGATCAAATTTCCCCAGGAATTTAAGCAAAGGAATGGCTGATGTCTCTAAATAGCTTTATTTAAGGGCTCGCCGATGGATTGCTCGAACTTGTAAGAGTTTAGGAGCCTAAAGTACATGTGTTACAATTCAGCTGCAGTTACCTAAGATTTTTTAAGGTCACAAAGTAATGGATCATTGAAATTTGGGAATTCCTAAAATATGCTGAATGGGAGTCTTAAGGATAATAATTTCGGGATTTTGATCTATAAATTGAATGTGTATTTAAAGTTAGATTCCTGAATTATATTTTTGATCTGTTCATTAGTTTCTCAATCCTTTTTTACCCATGTGTGAAGTGTATCTTCAGTAACAGTGCTGTGAAGAAAAAAATATACCCTAAGGGTTGTATAGTTGGTAGGCTCTCTGATAAATTAAAGTTTGAAGTAAGATATTGCTTAAGATTTTAAGATAAATTATGAAAGAAAAGGGTAGAAAACCAGAAGATGGAACTAATAAAATAAACGAACTCTGAGATAAAGTGTCATGAAAATATTTTTTCTGGCTTTTTATGGTCCTCTAGTTCACTGATTTTCTTAAAAGCTTCTGGACAAAGACTTAAAAGTAGTTCAGCACTAATAATCTTTCCATTCCATTTGATGTCTTAGGAAATCAGATGCCTACATCACTTGTAATTCCTTTTCTTCCGAAATTTTTAAAGATTCAAAATTGAGAAGTCTGAACTTGCCTTTGTAAAATTATTTGCATGATATTTTCCCACTGAAGCTAACAGTCAGCGTGAGTTGTCTCACTTCACCTGATAGCCCAGTGGTGCAACATCTGTCCCAGTATCCTTATAAGCATTAATATTTTTACAAATGTGTATAATTTTTGGAGAAAAAGAAAAATCAATTATAACACAAATGACAAAAGAAACAAATTAGTTATTACGTTGGGCTAACTTGCTGTATAAACTTCTTGCATTATCGTAACAATTAGAGCCAGAAAAAAAAAAAAAACAAATTAATATTGTGAAGCAAGAGAAAGCAGAATGACTAGCAGAGAGCCACAAATTCTTTTGTAATAATTTACACAGATTTTGCTATCACCAGTGTACTTTACTAAAAATACATGAACTGATGACAGATTCTGACTACAAAATCCATAAAGCATTTGTTGTGAGTGTCTAAAGATGACTCTGCAAGCAGCAGAAAACAGGAAAAGGCCTTTGGGTTCTGAAAAATCTGCTGTAAAATAAAGTATATTATTTTATTCCCCTACTTGAAAGAGCTGCAGGACTGTCACAGTAACTTTTCCAAATTATGTACTTTCTCTCAAAGTTATTGCTCACTTAGATGTCTGAGGAAAGACGAGACTTTTCTATTGATTTTTTTTCAAGTGTTTTCTGCTGGTGTGCATTCTTCAAGACTAATGTTAGGACCCTCTCACAGCTCTATGCCGTTACCTTTATTTATAACATTTACCAGAAACATTTTCTCTTTGATGTCCAGTACTCAAAATACTGAATACTGGAAAAAGATCAGCATTTTAGTGCTACCAAATAAAGCTTACAATAGTTGTAGTGAAATCATTCTCTAAATCAATGTTAAGATATGCTTATTAGTATCATTGTTATATAAAGAAGAGAGATTAATGATAGAAATGTCAAGTGATTTTCAGGCAGTTTCATAATGTCAAAGGACAAAACCACCCCCTGTGATGTCCACAAGGTTTTTTGTTATTGACTTTAGTGGAGACAAGATTTCACTCTGCTTACTTTTGCTTCATATGGAGAGACGGAGGAAAAAGAATGAGAAAGGAGGACTTTAATTGTATTTTGTTTGAACTGTCTGCAGTTGTAGAATCCACAGAACTTGGCCACATGTGCAAATGATGAAGGCTGGTTTCTAACAGGAAATGTTTATTTCAACATTTTAACAGGAAATGACATTCAGTCTATCAGAGAAGAGGAGTAACATGGCAAATTTTAGCTAAATGAAGTTTCCACCTATGAAAAACCCCTTTGTGTCCCCAGTGTTCATACAGAGAAGTGTTGCTGTTAAGGTTTCACATCATAGTCCTATAGCCCCATGCTACAGGACACTCAGCTATACTTGAGAGGGATGATGTATGAATTGACACTGCAAGCACTTAAACAATGAACATGAAGGAATCTGAGTATTTTAAACTCTCATTTATTGCAAAATTTTACTGCCTTACAGGCCTGACTATTCTTAAGGGTAAGTATTTACCTTTTAGTTTCTATTTGAAGCCAGTTCAACAAGCTTCTTTTTTTGTAGGTAAATGCTAACAACCACAGGGAAACGGCACTTTGAAGGCTGTATGGAGATGCACTTCATGGCTTTAGTACTCTTCCTATCAATATGATTATCCTTCTGAGCTTTTTATAGTATTTTATGGTGACAACAGAGAGTGAAATTTTTATCTGTATTTTTGAAAAATGTTATAGTGGAAGGAAAATAGTTTTCTTTATATACCTGTTCCCTTTCTCTTCTAGTTGTGCATCCACCAGAAAAAGATTAATGTATGGAAAAGAAAGGGAACGACATCCACAGAACTAAAAATTCACTTTTGCTAGTTTAACATTTTGAAATAACAGAGAATGGAAGCACCTGATTTTATGAAAAGTATGATTGTAGGGTTTTTATTTGTTTGTCTCTGAAGTTTTTTCTCTTTCTTTTGGTGGCACATCAGGTAAAAACAAATTTACATAATTCATTGTGTATGTACATAAAAAATACATTCACAACCTGTAGTTGCTTCCATACTTACAATGCACTGCACTTGGGCTACTCCTTTGAGATGTAAAAAATTTGCCTTGCCTCCCTAACCTACTGCCAGAGAGGACATCATTATGCAAATTCTTTGGCACACTGATCTTTCTTTGGGGCACACACAGAAGGGATGCAGAGTAAGCTATGGAGGGTGGAAATCTTTTTCCACTAACTTCCTTACAGAAGATAGACAATGGAGAGCCTTTATAGAGTGACTGCGATGAAGAGGCGTCAGGGTGAATACATAGCACAGAAAAACTAAGAAAGAAAACTGCAGGGGGGAGGCAGGGAAGAGACAATGGCTGCCAACTCCCACTGCTTTGTCTTCACTCTCTCACCTTTGTCCTCTATAATCTGGATTTGGCCTTTATTCTTGTTATTGAATATGCCCTTTAGAGTAACCCAATAACAGTGACCCTTTTGGGGTTGCAAGCACAGCAGACGCCAGCTTGTGCTGCATAATAGAAGCATACGTTCTCATTGTTGCATTCCGAAGAGACTGCTCTTGCCAGTTCAGATAAAGTGAGAACCAAGCATAGTCTTCACTTATGCCTCCATGCAAGTTAAATAATATTATCAGTTTGTTTAAGTGTAATTTTCCATAATGTAGTTCCATCTTTGATCTTCTGGCTGTCTGTACACATAAACTGAGTTCAGATGCATTCATAGACATTGCAGGAAAATCAATTGTGAGTTGTTTGGGAAAAGTGTTAGATGGAGAAAATCAAACTCATGTCAGAGAATGTTCTGAAATTTGGTACCATAGATAATAATGAGAAGCACCCAGACATGTTACCAGATATATTTCCCCTTCTGACAGTTCTGATCTGTGGTAAGAAGTTACTTCCCTAGAAAAATTCTTTTTTACATGTTAGCATTGCTTCTAAGTATGAAATCTCTAACCTTTTTCCTAGCAGAGATAGAATAGATTGAGGCACCATGACCAGCAAGGTTGAAGAATAAAGAAATAGCTTTTGACTGAATTAACTTTTGGTCTTGAAGCACTTTAAGTTTCAAAATATTTGCAGTAAGAATCACCTTACCCACTTTCAGATACCTAAATGTGAATATGTACATGTGAGCTACTATCTGCAGATTTCTTCAGTGGCAAAGGAGAAAATAGGCCCACTCTTTGGGTGTGCTTTAACTGGCCAATTTTAACTGTCTGCTTCAGGCTGACTGGACTCAAGCCCTTAGAGTGCTGTGCAGTCAGACACAACAGCAAGCAATGATGCAATTTACTGAATGGCGAGACAGATATTCCTAAAACACAGCCTGATTAACCCTCTCTGCCTTCATGCTTGAACAAAAGGCTTACTGAGAAATAAGAAACTTGCCCAGGTACAAAAATCTACCCTTAGTCAGAGGAATCCTACATTCAGTAAGACTTAAGACTTAATGACCGGGAATGTATGATTCCTCTAAAAAAAGGAAAAGAAAAAGAAGCAGAAAACCTTACACACACACACACACACACATACACACTGCCAAAATATATTTTTGTAGTCTGAGTATGTAGATTCCTCTCTATAGTAGTTTCACAGAGCTTATGCTATGGAATTGCTGTGCTGATTCAGCTGTGATTGCACTTTCCATACTCACTGGAGCAGAATGAAGCAGGTTTTGTCCTTATTCAGTCCAAATTGTATTTGTTCATATAGTCTAGTCGTGTTGTCCTTGTTTTCATGAAGGTTTCAGCTCCATCTGGAAATGTTTCTCCCATTCCATTTTGCAACTCTTTTTTAGAAACCTCAAGGGGATACTTCCAGGTCTTTGAGTTTTGTTAAGCTTCAGATGTTCTAATTCCTTGATCACCTGTTCTTGCTGTATCTTACCTCGTTTGGTACTTTTTTTTGCTCTCCTGGGAAACTTGTGTCTGTTTCTGACATCTGTCCCCAAACCTTCTGTGTGAACACAGAGGCAAAGAATTCATATGATTGTGCTTTAGTTATGTCTGTCTCTGTAGTCAGCAAATTACCCAGGCTGGCTGTTAGAATTTCCACTGTCTCTTCCAATGACCTCTTGTTCAATATGTTCTTAAAAAAAAAAAAGAACAACTTTGTTATTTATCTCAACCTCTTCTTCAATTTTTCTTTCATTTCTCACCTTTACTGTTCCTAATAGATTTCTGTGTTTTCAAATGTGTTATGTCATCTCTTCAGTTATCCTTGTTCTTTTGATAACTTGCATCAGTCTCTTTTTGTGGTCCTTGAATAATTTTTGTGCTGACTTCTTCAAGTTTTCTTTTCAGATGCTGGTTTACAGGTTGGATGATTCTAGCAATGACACAGCACACAATTTGAATACTGTGTGCAGTTCTGGGGCCCACAATTTGGGAAGGTTATAAAGGTCCTTGAATGTGTTTAGAGAAGGGCAACAGAGCTGGTGAAAGGGCTGGAAGGACCATCCTGTAAGATGGCGCTGAGGACTTTGGGCTTGTCTAATGTGGAGAAAAGGAAATTGAGGGGTGACCTCATTGCTTTCTACAGCTTCCTGAGGAGAACTGTGGAGAGAAGTGCTAATCTCTTCTCCTTGGTATCCAGTGACAGGGTGGAAGGGAATGATTCAAAGTTGCACCAGTGGAAGTTTGGATTGGACACTGGGAAGTATTCCTTTAATGAGAGGTTTGTGAAACACTTGAACAGGCTACCTAGAAAGGTGGGCGATGCTCCAAGCTTCTAACTTCAACAAGTAAAATGAGAAAGTGGGCTGGTAGACTTTGGTCACACAAAACGGTAGCTTGTGGCAGCCATTGCATCCCATTCTCACAGAGCCAGAGGGTGAGGTTCTATAATCCTCAACAGAGAAATATACATAGTGTGTTTTATAAAAATAAGTTTTCTGAAGGGTGTTTCCCAGATGCTCTGGAATTATTTAGGGTGAGTGACTATAATCTTGTTGACAACCACCATTGATCTCCAAATATAAAACTGCAAGGAATTTTTCTAATAACTTACGTAACTATCTGGAAGTTGTGCTTATGAGAAAGTGAAAAATGGTTTTGAGTACGAAATAGTGGCTCTGCTTCTAGTTTATAACTTCTGTGCATATGCAGCATACTCAGAGATGCCCAAGAGCCTCCCTGGCTTCATTCTGAGAAAGGGAGGAACTTGAAGAAGAACAGAAGACACAATTTTAACACCAAGCACAGTTCACACAAGAGAACTGAAGAATGATGAGTTACAGATATTACTCCTACCAAAATCTACAGATTTTGAACAGAGTTTTTGCTTCAAGTGAAAAGTTTATAGGCAGGAGTTTTTTCAGGTTTTAATTTTTCTGAGAAAAAGCAACATTTTCCACAGGGGAAGAAACAAAACAACATAATCTTCCAGCTAGTTTTGATTGTAATAAATGTATGTTTCTGTAAAGTGCTTTTAGACCGTCACATAAAGGTCGCTGGGGAAGTGGAAAATGTCGTTAAGAAATTCACTGACTTGATTTTCCACAGGTTTCAGCTTCATTTGCCAGCTAAATACAACACTTCTTTGTCTACAGTGAAGTCTGTACAAGATTCAAAATGAAATTAGATTGCATATTCTAGTTCTCTGTTGGTATTAAGGTCACACCAGACCACATCTATAAATTACCCAGGCACACTCAGTTCTTAATGCAGCCCCTAAGGATACTCCAGTGCAGTGGAATGAAGAGAGGATTTTTCTGGCTTAGCATTAGGCATAATCATTCAAGGATACATTTTACCCTGAGGGGTCTTACAATACCCCCAAAATTGAGGACAATCCACCTGACACAAACCTTCAAAGTCCCGGAGTTGTATCAGCTGCTAGAACTCCTGGCAAACCCAGCCTGATTAGCTGCCCTACCTGTGAAAGCTCTCAGGCTGTGTTTACCCCAACAACCCTCTGAAACTCCTCTGAAACAAGCCCTTTACACTGGTTCTTCTCTTTCCTATGTTGGAAATCCACCTGCTGAGTATGAGAGGTATAGACCATTAGTATCCAGTAACGAACCAATGAGTTTAAAACATTTATTATGACATCATTTCTGAAGGTCTAGCAAGTACTGTCAATCGCTGTTAAATACAGAGAAATTTGGTTATAGGGGACATACTCTCAGAGGTAGCAGCAATGTGAGACTTGCACAGGGAATTAACTCAAACCAGCCTGTAGGGCGTTCTGGTGCTGACAGTAAAACCATGAGGCTATTTTGATCTTGAAGTTGACCTGAGAAGCTCTGAGCAGTAAAGTAAATGGATCTAGAAAGGCTGGATTTAGGGGTCAGGCACATAAATACTTCTTAAGATCTTTTCTGAGAAACTCAATGCTGTTAATATATGGAGTAGGAATCTGAAACCCAAGTCAGTGCTGTAAATGCTGAGATACTCCACAAACAACTGAAGTATTCTTTATGAATAGTCCTTGATGTTGCAAATCACATGTTCGTGCTTAATGCTCTGGAGAAAAATATGCTAGGAGTTTCACATGGAAAAAAACTTTCATTAGGAAATGCCAATTCATGAAACTCTAGCAGCTCAGGCTGGATTTTATGGTGAAATAAAGATTCATCGTAAAATGTCCAATAATCAAAGTATCTGGGCATTTATATACAATTTGAGAAATCCAAGTTAAAGCCATTTTTTTTCCACAACCCTGTGAAAAAGCCAGAATTTTATTAGTTATTTTGGGGTCATTCTCCTCTGCTCATTTATACTAGCTTGTTTCTTTCTGTATGGATAATTAAATAGCCATTGGAATGGAACTACAGTTTTGGCAATACAAAGCTTTCTGAAAATTCACTGACAAAATCCACCCAGCTCTAATAAATACTCTCAGTATATTAAATTGACCAACTCTTACAGCTCAAGTGCAAATACGGGTCAAAGTGGGGTCTCTTTTGTGTTGATCCACATGGATATTGAAGTAGATTGAAACCAGTTTCTGATATGTTATCATCTTCGTTCAGCCCTGGGATTTTCCCGATTACTTGATTTATTTTATAGTACAGGAAGTCTTCTTATTTTTTTATCTATTTGCTAAATTCATCACTGGGATAATGAATAGTAAATTTCTAAAACCAGTTTTCTCCCATCATTACCTTTAAAATACTTCACTGCAGTCAGAGCATTTTTAAAACAGCTTCATCTCTGTTAAAAGTCCTCTGCACCTTTTTCTTCTTAGCAACAGTTGGGAAAAACATCAAGCACTCTTAACTACTGTGTTCACCTGGAAATTACTTCACTGGCGCTTGTTTGAGAACACAGAAGAGGTACAACCTAATTTATCCATAAAGGTGGAAGCTGTGTAATGGAAAATACATTTTTATGGCAAAAGAAATTGGAAATGAAAAGCAAATTAAAAGACAGAAGAAAGAAGAATGTGTTTTTGCAATACTAAAACTGGTATTTGAAGTCTATAAAATCTGAGAAATAAAAATAATAGGTGGCAGCCACTTTCCTGATCTTTTGATAAGCCTTCAACTTGCCACAGGTGATTTGAAGAATTACAATGCCTGGAGCTTAAAAATGAATGAGGTAAAATGTATATGACTGTAAATAATTAATATATAACTTGTCTTACAAAGTCCAGAGGAGCTGTCATGATCCTTATTCCTCTGGCCCTGTGATCACACTAAAATAGCAGCACCTATTGCAATCAAGAGGTAGAATTTAGAGTCACAGAATCATAGAATTGTTACAGTTGGAAAGATTATGATCATCTAGTTTCAACTTCCTTGCCATGGGCATGGATGCCTCACACACTAGACTATAGTGTCCAAGGCTCTGTCCAGCCTGGCCTTGAACACTGCCAGGGATGGAGCATTTACCAGTTTGGGCAACCTCTTCCAATGCTTCACCATCCTCACAGTAAAGAACTTCTTCCTTGTCTAACCTGAACTCCCCCTGTTTAAGTTTAAACACAATAACCATTGTCATATTGCTACAGTCCCTGATGAAAAGTCTCTCTCTGGTATCTTTGTAGGTCCCCTTCAGATAATGGAGGACTGTTACGAGGTCTTCACTCAGCCTTCTCTTCCCCCTTCAAAACAGACCCAACTTTTTCTGCCTGTCTTCTCACGGGAGGTGCTCCAGCCCCTGCTCACCCTTGTGGCTCTCCTCTGGACTTGCTCCAACAGCTCCCTGTCCTTCTTGTGTTGAGGACACCAGAACTGTACACAATGCTGCAAGTGAGGTCTCATGAGAGCAGAGCGGAGTTTTCAGAGCCAGCATGAATATGTTGCAATGACGAAGGCGCGTCAGGTCTACTCTAGATGCACTACACAGCTGGGTTGAGGGTGCATCAAGAAATTCTTCATCATTATCACTGCAGTTGTTTCAGTGCTCTGTCTGTTGTTTAGTAATCCCCTGCAATGGGCTTACCTGACATCTTTTCTGCTTTATTTAAAATTCTTTTGCACTGATCAGCCTCTGAAAAATTCATGGCAAAATCACTGGGACATTTTCCTGAAACAGAACTCAGTACTGCTTTATTAAATGCACTGTGCTTACCTGATTTAATAATCTATGAATTTAAATAATAACCCTTCTTTAGGATGGAAGGGCATGTCATGTGTCCCTCTGTTTCCATACTTCTGCTTTCATACAGTGCACAACTTACAGCTCCAGGGCCTGATAAGCCAATTCATGAGCTGGGCAGAACCAGTTTCATGAACTTAGTGTTGTCCTGTGTTCGGCAGTAGCAGTCGTTTTTCTCCTTCTTTGTAGCCGGTGTGGAGCTGTGTTTTTTGACTTCTGGCTTGGGAGCAGTGTTGATAACACCAATGTTTTGGTTGATGTTTAGAACGTTTTGGTCTGGCCAAGGACTTTCTGAGTCTTATGCTCTGCCAGGGAGGAGGGTAAGCCGGGAGAGAGCAGAGACAGGGCATCTGATCCAAACTGACCAAAGAGGTATTCCATAACACAGCATGTCATGCCCGGAAGGTAAAAACTG
>JAOEHY010039464.1:20514-50576 GCA_025447955.1 Psilopsiagon aurifrons
ATACCTTAGTTATTGGACTGTTCTTATCTCAACCCATGGGAGTTACATTCTTTTGATTCTTCTCCCCATTTCCCCCCCTCCCTTTTGGAGTGTGGGGGGAGAAGGAGTTGGAAGTGAGTGAACAAACTGCTTGTTTTGCGGCTTAAACCATGACAGTTCTTTTAGGAGGGGGAAGTGAGTGAACAAACTGCGTGGCTGATTTACAGCTTAAACAAGTGTCTAACTTAAAAAGAAAATCTAGCAAGGCTCCCTTAAGTATCAGTGAAGAGAGACGGTTCCTTCAGAGAAACTGAGCTAGACTACCACTCCGATTTTTCCTCAGGAGAAGCTAATTTTTAACTTCAAGAGAATCATTACTGTATTTACTTTGGGTTACTTGTTGTGTACTTAGAGTTACCAAAGTACTTACCTATAGTCTGAACATACTGAATCCCTGAAGATGTAAAATCACTAAGACAGTAATGAAAATGAAGGTTTGATGGCTTCGTTTTCCTAATAGCCTGCTAAAATACCTTTAAATAAACACTCAGAGAAAATGTGTTCTAAAGCATATTTATCCAGAGAGATGCATGGTCAGCAGGGCTCTTTATTTATTAATTTTTTTTCCCTAGTAATTCAGATAGTTTGTTTCTCAGAAGCTCTGGGATAAGACAGAAGAAGTAATAGGAGAAAATACAATGTATATTTATTCCACTTGTGCAGTCGAAGAGAAACAATAAAAGATGCTGAGAAAGAGAAGGGAGAAACAGAGATTAGATGATGAAGATTCAGGATATGAGGAGTGAGGAAAGGGAAAGAAATAGAGCAGATGGGAGTGAGAGCTTATACAATGAACAGAATCAGACAGCATGACTGACTTGTTCCAAAAGGACAAAACATTTCTAGCTCAGTCACAGATGAGCTTGGTTAACCTGCTTTATTTCTCTAAGCAGTTTCTAGATTTGTGTTAGGATTGTTATTGATCACAACTAAGGAAAATATGGTCCACATGTTGGGAAAATTTGAAGACTCTTGCTTTTGGTAAAATAATAGGCTCGGCAACTAGCAAAACCCCCTGAAATAGGCATAAATAAAAAGAAGCACAGATGGCTGTCCTGGAGACAGAGATCTCTGCAAGATTGCCCTCCCAGGGTTTTCTCTGAATCAGTCTGTCATGAGGATGGGCAAGTTTCATTTTTACTCCACCATACTTTTCTCAACACCTCAATACTTTCCCAGAAATAAATGAACAAGCTTTCGATCAACAGATCTACAGGTTTGTCATGTCTGTCAGCAGTCATACAGGTTTTGTACTCAATTGGTTTGTTGTGAATGTGCTCGTCTCAATGGTAAAGAATTTGCTGGAGTCAGTTTGCCAGAATCTTTTCTTGGAGACGTGAGAGTGAACAGGAAGAATGTGTGTATGCAAAACTTCTACAAGTCAAAGTCCAAATACGTTGTCTGAAACACAAGAATTTCCAAAATGTTCAAAAAGCAAAATAAGATTAAAGAAAATAGCAGGTTTTATAACATTTAAATCCTTATTAGAAAGAGATTCTCTATGTCCCTGCTGCTCTTGTTACATGTGGGAAAAAGAAACTGTTAGTAGCTGTCAGAATCAGTAACTGGGAGGTAACTAGAGAGTCTCCCTTCAAGTGTGTGGGTCCCTTTGACATCAAAAGCTGGCTCCTGTATCTCTTTCTACCCCACAATAATGAGGGAAAGTTCGCATCAGAGACATGAATTGCCAGGCAATAGATAAGGCCAATCCTTTGGGATCCTTAAACATGCTTTGCTCAAAAGTTTGCTATCAAAAAAAAAAGGTAAAACTAATCGACTATATTTGACTGTGGAACAGTCAAGCACATGACAAAGAAAACCTGTTTCCACATGTTGACTTCTATTTTTTTTTTCAACTAACACCTATTATTTTTCTCTTTGTCACAATTATTTATTCATTACTTTTCAATTGTTTATTGGTGTGACTAGATCGATGGATTTTCTGTAGTCAGAGTACTAGTATGTTTAAAGCCTCAGTATGAAGGTATTACTAATGGGATAAGATCGCTTCCTAGGAATTTTTTAATTGCAGAATACAAACAAAACTTTGGGCAAAAATAGCTGTAAATGAGCTGTGATTTTTCTTATTTTATGAAAAGCATATTCACTTCTGTACCTTGCTTTACGGTTTTTAGGAAGCTCTTCTCAATTTGCTTATTTAACAATTTGCTTATTTAAGGTAAGTATATGTAAAAAAAAATTGCTATGGACACATTTCTGTACTGTTATATAGTGAATCTCCATTTGTAAAATAAGTAGTTGTCAGGTCTAGCAGTGAGCCTCTACCTATGTCGCTGTAACTCTGAACGCAACATTTACTCCTCGAGACTGCTTTCCTCAGCCTGTGAAAAACTAAGATACACAGATATTTCCCAGGCATTGATGGTGTAAAGACAAACATACACTCGTATCCACAAAACTGATTTCTACTTCTCTTAGAGTTTCTAACCAGGTGAATGAGAACTTGGTTAATAACCATGAAGAGTGACAGTTGAAGTTTCTCCAGAAACTTCTGCTCTATTTCCTCTGGGTTTAAGTTTCTCCCATCTGGGTGTAGTAATGCTGGAAAGAATGAAGACTTGGGGGAAAAAAAAAAAAAAGGTTATGAATTTATTTTTATCCCTATCAGGGTACAAGGCACTGATGCTCATATATGGAACAGAGAGGATTAGGGGTAATTTGAGGGGCAGAACTGAGAATAATAGCTTCAGACATTTCTAAAATCTAAAATCATTTGTTATTTTGTAAATGCTTGGACATTTAACTCAAAGCATTTTTCAAGCCTCTCTGCACACATAAAAGAATTGTCTCCTGCTCTGGTACATTTGACTCAACATGTATTCTCAATTTTGCTGCAGTTGTTATATAAACAACTTCCATTTTGTTTTGATTTCTCTGTGGCTTTTATGTAACACATTTATTTTAGCTTATGTGTTTATGGCAAGCTATTAAAAAAATAAACTAACATAAAAACATTATACTAAAATCTAAAGAAAAAAACATTGTTTCTGTGAGGGTGTGGCATTCACTTTTCTGACTAGCTACTGCCAGTGAATTACAGGTATTTTAAGCCATCATGCACTCCTATTTTATTGCATATTTAATTTTGCTTCATCTTATTTTCTTTTGCTATTTTAGCTTCATACAATAAAGTGGCCATGGGTATGCAATGGGGCAGTAAAGCCAAGCCAAAATGAAAAAATGAAGGTTTACGATGCCTGGACTATTTTGGAGTTCAAAACTCTGGTTCAGTGTTAAAATATCTTTGAATGAAAGGCTTCAATTTGCCAATCATTTTAATTTTTTGGATTTAAAAAAATGTATTTTTTTAATTAAAAAAATTTAAATTTTCAGCTCCAGATTTAACCTAACACATCTCTGATGTTCAATCTGAGCTGTAAGAGGCCAGCCTAGTCACTGCAGGTATAGCACTGTTCTGATCCAGGGACCCAATTTGGCACTGCTGTTTTTCACAGATCTGTGTTGTGTGGACTTTTAGACACTCTGGAAGATGGTTTGGAATTATCTGCATTGCATTCAGTTGCATGTTACAGCCAAACTGTGTTATCTTATGCCAGATTTTGATTAAAAAGTATTTTACATCACACTTTCAGAACTCTAATAAAAGCTTCATGCCTAATGCAGATATGTGAATCTTAGACAGAAATGCAGTCTTCCCTACTGCATTATGCTAACAACAGCTGGATAGCATTATCTAGTAAGCATTAATTAAAGTCTCTGTGAAATTTCAGTCTTTCTAATGTCTTTGGAAGGGCTCTTTATGTACAGTATGTGCATTATTTGTTTTCTGTGTTTTTTCTGCTATGTTCTTTGAGGTTGCCTATGTCAAGTCAGTAAAAACCTGTCACTTCCTTTCATCCCTCTCAGTGTTCAGAAAAGGGCACAGCTCTCTCTAGAGTTCCAATACAAAGGTGTCTAAAATAGAGCTGTTAAAAAGAATAGGAGGTGGAATCCCTGCTATCAGTCATATCTTTTTTTTTTTTTTTTTAACTCTAAGATGACAGTAGAAATGGTCAGTTAGAGCACAAACTTTTACCTTGTTCTTTTTGCTCAGTTTGCATTTTTTAGGTTTTCTTTTTAACAATGAATTATACGTATGCACATTAGAAAATCTATTGACATCTGATTTCTAATGCAACCATCATCAAAACATCAGATGTATAGAAGCGATAGCAATATTGTGGTCCACCTTCAACTATAGCTTGTACTCCCTTCTATGATACAATTATTCCCTTGTAGGTTCATCTCCTCACGTGTTTTATAGAAGAGTTGCATTTAGACTTCTGCATTATATTCAGGAAAAAAAAAAAAAACCCTAAACAAAAAACTTTATTACTAAGACACATAAGTGCAAATCATTTGACACTGTCCCACATGACATCCTTGTCTCTAAACTGGAGAGACATCAATTTGATAGGTGGACCACTCAGTGGATTAAGAACTGGCTGGATGGCCACACACAAAGAGTTCTGATCAATGGCTCAATGTCCAGCTGGAGACCAGTAACGAGTGTTGTCCTGCAGGAATTGTGTTGGCACTGGTCTTGTTCAACATCCTTGTCGATGACATGGACAGTAGGATTGAGTGTGCCTTCAGCAAGTCTGCCGATGACACAAGCTGTGTGATTTGGTTGATATGTTGGAGGGAAGGAATGCCATCCAGAGGGACCTTGACATGCTTGTGAGGTGGGTTGATGCCAACCTGATGAACTTTAGCTATGCCAAGTGCAAGACATTACACCTGGGTCAGAGCAATCCCATGCAGAGCCACAAGTTGGGCAGAGAAGAGATTCAGAGCAGCCCTGGGGAGAAGGACTTGGGGGTGTTGGTTGATGAAAAAATGAACATGAGCAGGCTTCAGAGCCCAGAAAGACAACTATCTCAGGCTGCACCAAAAGCAGCGTGGCCAGCAGGTCAAGGGAGGTGATCCTGTCCCTCTACTCTGCTCTCGTGAGACCTCACTTGGAGTATTGTGTGCAGTTCTGGTGCCTTCAACATAAAAAGGAGAGGGAACTGTTGGAACAAGTCCAGAGGAGGGCCATGAGGAAGATGAGGGAACTGGAGCACCTCCTGTATGAAGACAGGCTGAGAAAGTTGGGTCTGTTCAGCCTGGAGAAGAGAAGGCTGCATGGAGACCTCATAGCAACCTTCCAGTATCTGAAGGGGGCCTATAGGGATGCTGGGGAGGAACTCTTCATTAGGGACTGTGGTGATAGGACAAGTTGTAATGGGTTCAGACTTAAACAGGTGAAGTTTAGATTGTATATAAGTAAGAAGTTTTTTACTGTGAGGGTGGTGAGGCACTGGAATGGGTTGCCCAGGGAAGTTGCGAATGCTCCATCACTCATGGTGTTCAAGGCCAGGTTGGACAGAGCCTTGAGTGGCATGGCTTAATGTGAGGTGCCCCTGCCCATGCAAGAGGGGTTGGAACTAGATGATCTTAAGGTCCTTTCCAACTCTAACTATTCTATGATTCTATGATTCTAAGTGGAAAAAAATAGAAATAAGCTATATCAGAAATTAATCTTGTTTCCAGCGATTAATTCTAGAAAACACTGTAACTGGTCTTTTGCAATAGTAATGCAAAAGCAACTTTAATGCAAATTAAAAAAAAAAAAAAAAGAAGAAAGGAAAAATCTACTTGTCAATAACAGCATGAGAATGTCAAAACTAGCTTCTAAATTCCGGTTTATTTCTCATACCAGCACAGATTCAGGAATTCATGACAATTATTTCTAGCTATTGTGCAGAAATTCAGAACCCTTTCTTTCTCAAAATAGGTGTAGTGATGTCCAGCTTTGTCAATTTAGGAATCTGAGTTCATTTTTCATGCTCACAGCTAATTTCATGTATGAAACATTCAGGTATTTAATTAAAACTCATCATCTAGCTTCACTACAGTCAATGAGAAGAGAGAGATGTCTTTCTAATTGCTTAGACACCTCTCATATTGGGAAATGTTCTCTGCAGAAGCTATAAGAAAACTGGTCATGGATGCACAGACATATATACATGTGTATGAAGAGAAAGAGACCAATTTTTATACATACATTCACATGTGCTCAAAGAATTGACTATAAATGACATATACATCCTAACATTCTTTCCAATCTGACAGTGCCACCTTAAAAGCAAGGAATACTGGGGAATTTGCTGCAGTACTGTATAAAGGGAAGTCTACTTTGATATTTCACTTTGGTGTGATGCCTAGTATTCTGTGGACCAGAGTCTCCTTCTGGGTGTCCTTGTTCAATGTTTCTTTGCCCTCAGCTGTCGTTCCTCCTCTTGTACACCTACCTGTCCTCTTCCTCCAGGTGCCTTTTTCTTTTATCTTGAACTTTCTAAAGCACAAGACAAACTGTGTTGTTGCTCAGTTGGATATTGCTTGCTATATCATGCACTCCCTTTCCACTGTTGAATCAACACCACAATATAAAAATTTTTTGGGTGATAGAACTACAGCACTGAAGTTATGAGAAACTGGCAATATATTACCCATTTGCAGAGGTAATGAACAAGTCTAAAGGGGTTTCCTCCCCCATGAAAAAGCATCCTTCACCCAACTTGAGCTGGGCAGGACAGTACTTATTCCCAGGCTTCATAACTTACTGAAGGCTGCACAGCTCTACTGATGTAGGCTGGAACTGTACCAGCCTGATGTTAACAGCTCCCACAGTTCATGAATCAGCCTGAAATCATCCGGAAGCAAAAACACTGAAGCATTTCCAAAAAATTTCAAGACTTGGCAGTGTTGCAGAAAGGAGTGTAATGAGTATGTAATGAGTGCTTGCATATGTGTGCCACTGACAGGGAATGAAATTAGTTTTTGTTAGTCTGTAACAGCCTGAGAATATCTTTGTGGTTAATACTGTAGTCTGTGGTAAGTAGATATACGATTATGCTTAAAGTGTTATTCGCAGGTTGAATTCAATCTTAGAAGCTTGACTAAAATAGTGTATGCTTTCTGAAAACATTGTTAAACAGAGTTTTTTCAGTTAAGAATACCGGGGTTTTCACACAGGCCCACTGAAAACTTTATACTGAACACACTATTACTCCCACATGTCCTGGTTTTGGCTGGAATAGTTAATTTCTTTCCTAGTAGCTGGTGCAGTGCTTTGTTGTGGCTTTAGTCTGAGAACAACACTGATAACACACCAATGTTTTATATATTGCTAAGTAGCATTTAGCCTGATCAAGGACTTTTCAGTCTCTCATGCTCTGCCAGTGAGGAGGAGCACAAGAAGCTGTGAGGGAACAGAGACAGGACTCCTGACCCAAACTAGCCAAAGGGGTATTCTGTACCACAGCATGTCATGCCCAGTATGCAAACTGGGTGGATTCACTCATAAGGGACCGATCACTGCTTGAGGCAGGTGTTTTTTGAGAGAGGGGATGAAAAGATATCTCTCTTTATGCCTTGTTATTATAACAATAGTTTACCTTTATTAAAATTATTAAACTGGTCTTAAATCTTGGGGTTTTACCTTTTTTTTTTGTTTGTTTTTCAGATTCTCCTCCCCATCCCACTGGGGGAGGGGATTGGGTCCCAGCAAATGGCTGTGTGGTACTTAGTTGCTAGCTGGGCTTAAAATCACAGCACCATGCAAGTGTAATAAGAGGGTCAGAATTTTCTCTTCTGCTGGGAATTATATTCATAAGCTTTCATATTGAGATTACATTCAATTTGGTAGTATAATGATATGATCTTATTTTCATGTTGCCCTCTGCAAACCTCTCTGCTCAAATTTCTATTTTTTCCATCTTGTGATGCTTCTGAGATATTTATATACTGTTGCATTTTTATCACACTGAGTGTTTATGTCCTTGAACACTTACCTTTTCCTGCAGCTTCATGGAAGGACAAAGCTTCTACCACTTTATGTGAGAGCAGAATGGTTTCTGTGCAATAAAGGTAACGCTTTCCTAGCTGAGGCATCACTGTTCTCAGAACAGTTTTCAATGTATAGCTGCAAATATTTATACTTCTGACCATAGTACTTCCTAGTATCTAAATAAAGTTAGCCTATGGATTTAGCAAAAAATGTTTCCCAAATTTATATGACTTCCGTAAAACCACAAGTATTATTTTGCCTATTAAAAAAGATAAAAATCAGCCCATATAATACTCAAAGTAATTAAAAAATGGCCTTTTAATTCAGAATATGAACACTATCATTCAAAACACACTGAAACTAGAATCATTAACCCCTGAGGGAAGTGGTTGAATGGATGAAGACTACTTCACACAGCAGTTGAATACATGAAGCATGAAAACATGACATGGTATTAATTAGAAGGACAACACCACCGAGTCAAAAGTGCAGTGGTGTTGAATTGCTGATTTGTTGTCTTGTGTCTATTACTTTTAATTAGCATTACAGGAAGTTCAGGATTTCTTGTTTTTTTCTCTTAATTCTGCTAAAAGAATGCAAGATGCGCTTAAAAGCATTTGCTTTACTGAATAGAGGACTGCCTGTGCCCTAGCTCTGACATTCATGCCCCTAGGAATATATTAGTGATGGATTTAGGCACTATTTGTTGACATATGTTGCAAACGGCTGTATTATTGTTACAGACTATTTGATATGTAACATATTTTTCTTGGAGGTGGTGAGCCACATATCATGCAATATTAATGTTTTCACATACAAGAAAACTATGCAAGCTCATTGAGGAATACCAAACGCAGATGTACATAAGCAATACCTTTTTCCAAACGTATTTGTATTAAAAAAAAGGAAAAAATCCTGCATATGGCAAAATGTATCAGTGCCTTTTGAATAAACATCTGTAGCAAGTTACATATATAAAATAGTGTAATTGTTAGCAGTAACAATAGTTTTCATAGAATCATAGAATGTTTGGGGCTGGAAAGGACCTTAAGATCACCTATTTCCAGCCCCCCTGCCATGCTCAGGGATGGCTTACCCTCCACCATGTTGCCTAACATGACCTTACCGCTGGTACATACTCATAAAAGAAATAACTAATAAATTTAAAAAAAAACCCTATAATAAACATTTTAAAAGATATATAAACCCCACCTTTAATAAAGCACCCTAAACAGATGAGAGGTGACACATTAATAAAAGAAATGGGGTAGAACAAAAGCAATACACATTTATGTCAATAGTGGTTGTTCTAAAAACATTTATTAGGAAAAGAGCAGAAAAGATGGGGTAAATAAAAATAGACGAATGTCATATGAGAATGGGTCAATGTCAAAAAGTATCAAATTTCCTTCACAGCTGAAGTGCACCAATGAAGTAATGAGAAACAATTAGTAATTGCGCATAGATACCCATAAAGAGAAGTACAGCACTCAGCCAATAAGAATCAGTGTAAAAATGCATGATGCATCTGTGTTTTAAAAGCATAGACAGAATTCTAATTCATTAGACAAAAAATGTCACACTTAACTATTGAATGATTAAGATACTTCTGATAAATTTTGCTTTCACTTACATAAACCCATTCAATTCGTCTGGGATGTGCATAACAGGTCATGTCAGAATTGGCCCAATAACCTCGCCAGGTTTATTCAGGAAAAGAGGAAAGTCACAACATTTTCTTCTTGTAAAGTTGTAAGTCCCTGTGCAGACTCTTTAGATGACTGGTATTTGCTTAATCTTAAATACATTGCATAGTCAAATATTTATTTTAATTTAGTAAGTGAAGAACATTCTCTTTGCTATGTGCTGTTGCATTCAGAGATAGCAGAAGGCCTTCCAAAGAAAAGATGAACCTTTATTTCTCTTTCAAATACAACCCAACATAGAACGTTTATTATATACAACAGACTTGTGCTTGATTCCATGTGAAGATTTGATTAACATCAGTACTAACACTTTGAGAGAGCATTTGAAGATCACCAGAAAGAAAACAGATACAGATTTTTTTATACTTCAGATTTTATTTTCCTTTGGTGTAATAGAGAATGCCTGGCTACCTGTGTTCAGGAGAAGAGCTGGGATACAAAAATTTTACAAATCAGGGATAAGCCATATGGCAGGCTTGTACTGGAAGCTTATGTAGTGCCTGTTTGCATTATGTCTGTCTTTAGCCTGTGCTGCTCTTTCTAGAGAATTTTAAAGCAGGACTTTATCTGACATTTCATCCAAAGTCCAATGTCTGTCCTTGGAAGAATGAGCTAACTGTTCCTAGGGAAGCAGCAGACCACAGGGTTATTACAGTTTCTGAGTCACAGTTGTTGATCTATAAGATCAGTTTCTAATCTTTCCCACACAGTGTGAAAAAAGAGTCAACCAGGGATCACAGAATATTGTGTAGCAGATCACCTCTCTGTGCAGTGTTTCTGGCCACCAGCATCCTTCCCTGAAGGTAAGAAATCAGTGGCAGTGAATGCTTTTCTTGTTCCACTTCCATCTTTTTCTTTCCTTGGTAAACTGTACTAGCCTACAGGGACTGTTAACTTAGCTTTCAACCATATCCTGAATGACCTGCAAAAATATTTAAAAAAATAGAAATTAGGTTATAAAATCTGGCTCTTTTCACAGTGTGTCACGATAGTAATTTATTACAGGATCAAATAAACAGTATGCTGGAATTTCTCTTTGGAAATAGCTTTGGGGATTTCAGTCCTGTGTCCAAACTCCAGTTTTACCATTATTGGAGAATTTTTAATTTTATTTGAGAAAACATTCCTTTCCTTCTAATAACAACAACAGCAACAACAATAGCAACAAATAATAAATAAATAACAAAAAAATAACAGCAATAACACAATAATTGCTTAAATTCTTGAAATAAGATTCAAACTCATGAACTCAAACTAGGTCTGTATCTATTTGTTGCACTGATTTAGCTGTGAAATTGAGCAAATTGTTATTGTTTGTATCTCAGCTTGCTCATTTGTAAAACAGGAATAATAAAACTACTTACTTGATATGAACTTTTCAGATGGTTTAATTAAGAGTTTTAATGGCCCTTAGGTGCATTAGATGGTAGATGCTGTGTAAGTTGCAACATACTTTTGTTCTCATTCGTCTTCGTTGTCATGGGAGTTTCTCTGCTTTTGAAGTCTTACAAATGTGAATTATCCTTATCAGTAACTAGGCCCATACGTTGGGTGCAGTCTGAAGAAATATACTGTAGCAGTTGTTACCAAGAGCTATATTTTATGTCACTGTATAGACTTAGATATAGAAATCTGGAATAAACCCAAAAGTTTTCTTCATAACAGAATCAGAATGGTGAATACTGTATTTTATTTCTGCAGGTGTGTGAAACTGGCTGTAATAATTTAGCATTCCATGGCATAGCCATACACAAATAGAAATGGAAGAATGCAATTTGTGGCATTCAGATCAATATTAAGTATCATCTAGATATGTCACTGAGGTAATTTTTACAAAATGGTTTTATGTCAAGTATTCTGCAGGCCAAAGCCGTTAAATCTGCTGTCTTATTATCTTGTCCAGCACTGGTGTAAATCTTTTCTGGGATCATTAACTAATGTTCATAATGCACTACTGAATATTATAAACAGTTTTCTTTTCAAGGGATGACTCATTTTCCCTCCTTTTTCCATGATAAATAATCTTGCAAATTCTATGTATTTGCTCGTTCAAGACACATTAAATGGGCACAGGGGTGCCATCAGCTACATTTGTAACATTAGAAAAATCTTTCAATCCTAACAAATCATTTTCATGTGTTGCAGGTGCTGCATATTAGAAGAAAAGAGGTACTTTGATGTTCTTTAATTAAAGTTTCAATTTCTTTAGTTATTATTCTGAAAAGAACTGGTTTAGAAATTCTACTACTAAGTGCCCCATTACCAGTGTCCTGTCAATAATCAGAAACTATTGATCATCACTATGGCAGTGCTACCAACATCTGCACATGCACATGTGTGATACATGAGTGTCATGCGCTGACTTGTAAGTTAAGCCTTACAGTTTACAAGGCTCAAAGCTTTCCCTTCATCACAGAATATCTTCTTTAAGTAATCCTTTTCTTCTTTCTTCTTAATCTTCTTTCTTTCCCTTGTTGAGTCTGTCTTGCTTTGTGCATTGTGAACTATTTCAATAAACTGAAATTACTTCAGTGAGAATAAGCTTAAATTGGTTAAAGAGTTCCAGAGACAGCGACACGCTCAATTTTATGTCCATCTTCTGAAGAATTAAATTGATATTGTTACATCACCTTCTTCATGGATAATACAAGGACTTAGAATGTCCATGATAGAAAAAAAAAAATTAAAAAAAAAAGCAAAGGGGAGCAATTTATAGCAAATATGAAAATGTATTAGTATTACAGAAGGGTATTACTTTGCTGGAAATTTATATTGGCAAAAAAACCTAGAAGTAATTGGCTTATTACAATTCCCTGTTAGCATGAAGACCATTTTTACATCTCGGACCTAAGTCTTGGTATATCAGTGTAGTTTTCATATTGGTTTTTAATTCACAGTATCATAGAATCAGAATCTTTTCAAGTTGGAAAGGTTCTATAAGGATCATTGAGTCAAACTCCCTGCTCCTCACAGGTCTACCCAAAACTAAACCATACAATTAAGAGCATCACTCAGATGCAGCCCAGAAAGACAAGCATATCCTGGGCTGCATCAAAAGGAGTGTGGCCAGCAGGTCAAGGGAGGTGATCCTGCCCTTCTACTCTGCTCTTGTGAGACCTCACTTGGAGTATTGCGTGAAGTTCTGGTGCCTTCAACATAAAAATGACATGGAACTGTTGGAACAAGTCCAGAGGAGGGCCATAAGGATGATCAGGGGACTGGAGCTTCTCCTGTATGAAGACAGGCTGAGAAAGTTGGATCTGTTGAGCCTGGAGACGAGAAGGCTGCATTGAGACCTCGTAGCAACCTTCCAATATCTGAAGGGGTGCTATAGGGATGCTGGGGAGAGACTCTTCATTAGGGACTGTAGTTATAGGACAATGAGTAGAGTAATGGGTTCAAACTTAAACAGGGGAAGTTTGGATTGGATATGAGGAAGAAATTCTTTACTGTAAGGGTGGTGAGGCACTGGAATGGGTTGCCCAGGGAAGTTGTGAATGCTCCATCACTCATGGTGTTCAAGGCCAGGTTGAACAGAGCCTTGGGTGGTATGGTTTAGTGGGAGGTGTCCCTGCCCATGACAGGTGGGGGGTGCTGGTGGGGGGAACTAGATGATCTTAAGATCCTTTCCAACCCTGACTGTTCTATGATAGTGTGATTCCATGCTCCTTGAACTCTGATTGGCTTGATGCCATGACCACTTCACTGGAGAGCTTGTTTCAGTGACTGACTATCCTCTCAGTGAAGAACCTTTTCCTAATGTTCAATCTGAACTTCCCCTGATGCAGCTTCATTCCATTTCCTCATGTCCTGTTTTTGGTCACCAGAGAGAGATCACCACCCCCTCTTCCACTGCCCCCCTTGAGGAGGCTGCAGATTGTGATGGAATCACCCCTCAGCCTTCTCTAAGCTGAACATGCCAAGTGATCTTCTCTTTATAAGTCTTGCCCTAGGCCTTTCACCATATTGGTCCCCTTTCTATGGACACACTTTGACAGTTTGATGTCCTTATAGTGAGGCACCCATAACTGCACAAAGTACTTGAGGTGAGGCTCTACCAGTTCAGTGGAGAGTGGGACAATCACCAGCCTTGACCAGCTTGCTATGCTGTGCTTGATGCACCTCAGAACAGGCTTGTCCTTTTGGCTGCCTGGGCATACTGCTGACTCATCTTCAACTTGCCATCAACCCAAACCCGGATTCTCTTTCTGCGAGGCTGCTTTCTGGACACTTATGCACAAATTTGCATGTATAATCAGGATTGCCCCATCCCACCTGCAGAGTCCTGTAGGTGGTCTTGTTAAATTTCATGACTGATGATTGCCCACCTCTCTAGTGTATCCATATTTCTCTGTAAGGCCTCTCTACCTGAGAGAGAGTGCATCCACATGGAGAAGGGAGTCTTGAACAAGTTCAGAAGTTCAGTCATTTTATCATTAGTCAGTTTATCATTCAGCCGGTTTATCAGCCCTCCCCCAGCTAGTCTTCCAACACCGTGCTCCAGGGGCCTCAAGGCCTTTCACTGAGATTAAAGATAGAGGCAAAGGCAGCTTTAAACATCTCTGCTTTGTCTACATCCTTATATATAAGGTCACTGACCCCATCGAGTAACAGATTAATATTATCTCTAATCTTCCTTGTGCTGTTAACATATTTAAACATTCTTGAATGAAAAGAGGAAACTAGATTACTTTCTGTTATTGCTTTACCAATTAGTGCCTGAAAATATATGCATTAAAGTGTTACAATGAAGGGGCTTAGAGGCTTATTCATTCTTTTGCAAGCCAAAATCTAACTCATAGAAACATCTGACATCCTCATAACCTCTATGCAATGCATGTAGAGTCCAATCTCCGGTTGAGCTGTGTCCACATCCATTCTCATAAAAGATTTTTTGCAGAAAATCTTGCTCTGTATCAGGTCTGGCAGCTACTGTAAGAAGACTCCTGCTGTGCTGGGACAACTGGGGCTGAAATGGAGATCATGGGTCAGAAGCAGGGTGAGGAAAACCTTGAGGAGTTCTGATCGCAGACAGTAGGTACCCCCACAGATTACAATTTTTTCTGCTATTAAATTGACAGAAAGTCTCAGGAGTGATTTTGGCAAGTTAACACTGTTCCCTGAATTTTCACCAGGCTGGAGAATGAGAGTGGGCTGAGGGTTGCAGATTGTTTGCAGTTGGCCAACCTGTTTAGAAAACAACATTATAGTTATATGGATAATAGTGTAAAAACTATAGTTGTCCCATGCCAGTCACTTCAGTGCCAGAAAACAGACTCAGACATTTAACTTATCAGTGTAGACAAAGCACAGCTGCGCTAGGACACATTTGAACTGTTGATGGCAGTACTCCGAGCAGGCAATGGTGCTCATTCAGCTGTTGAAAGCAGTTCAGATAAAACACTGTGGAGCCAGTTAACTCTTAACATGGATTTATCAGACTAAAGGCCTTTATCTCTCTCCTTCCCTTCCCACTAATAACTGTTACAGCTGAAACCAGGACACCATCCAGTGCAGAGTAAGTACTTCTGATTTTGTGGTGTTTCAGAGGTCTCACAACAGTGCTCCTTTCCCAGCAGGTGGATTGGATTGACCCTGCAGTGGAACCTACAATTTAAAAGTACTGATATGTTGATAGTGTGGATGAAATTCATGTGGTTTGATGAATATCTCTGCATTCAGAGCAGTCACCTTCAACTTCATTTGTAGTCACTGGAAGGAAAGAGAAACTCTGGGTTGCAATTCATCTCACAGTAAAGTATTTGTCTAAAATAGATGAGGAGAATAGTGCTCAGTAATTTTTTTTTTCTCTCTCGATATGTATAAAAGACCCAAGTGCAACTAGTTCAGAAGTAGATGTACAACACAGTAATCTACATATCAGCTAGATGGCTTTCATTATTTTTTGTTGTTGGCTTATTCTTAAGTCTTTTTTTTTAAATGTAACTTGTATTACCTGATGAGTTCCGAAGCAATTCTGCATAGCTATAATGAATATCATTATTATGATAATTATTTGCAATCTCCACTGAAATTAGAATGCTGTATAATAAGGCAGAGAGAGGGGAGGTCACCACTTGTCTGTGCTTCTGAAAACAGGAATAATTCACTCACTTCCATTCTAGAGGATCTTCCAGAGTGTTATGAAACTATAGCAGTAAATGAAATATACTCTGAGCTGTTTTTCTGCACCAGTAGACCATTATAATGATAATTTAACACCTGTATCACTGACTTTTGGTAGTGCAACCTGTAATCAGAACCTGAAACTATCCCTAGAACAGTTATAATTTAGATTACAGTTTAATGTACAACAGTATTAGTTCTGAACATTTGGATCACAGAATGTGGAACACCTCACTAAAAGATGATTGCAGTAAGTAGGATTTACCATGAAGTAGGGCAATATCATAATTCTATACTCTTGCAATGTAGCCAGGCTTGACTGAGCTTGTATCTTGAGCAGGATGGCCCATTTTTTGGCAGTGTAATACCGTACAGGGTGCTTTGAGGAGGCGTGTTTCTGGTATTTTTGTTTAAAGTAAGTCCAGTAGACACTACTAATTTACCTCCAGGCCATGATTTTGCAGAACAGTCAGTATAACTTCAGAAATAGAGGAGTGCCATGAAAGGCAAGTTTTATCAATGTGACATCTCAGGTATTACACATAGGGAAAAATAACACAGCCAAGCAGAGCTGTCAAAACTCTGCTGTGTACCTTCCACCTCTACTGTCTCATCAATACTGACAAAGTCTGGGGGACAGTAGGAACAAAATAGATGCCCATAAAGCTTTCTGTCGCAAGAGATAAGGAGGGAGAAGGTACTTCAGCTATTCTCCCTGCCTATTCCTTTGGAACTGGTTAGGAGAGGAAAATTAAATAGTATCTCCCAAAATTATTTTTTGTTTCTGTGTTGACAATGTTATAAGCAATGTAGGCTTTAGTGCTGCTGAGATGTGCTCCTGTTTTAAATAAAACACTTCTTTCTTTTCTTTTTTTTTTTTTTTTTGTCTTTCCTTGTTGGTGAAACTGCTGCATATGCAGATTTTGCAGGTCCAGAAAACCCAAAGCCTTGGGACTGGCTGGAGGGACTGGCAGCTGAACTGTAAGTTAGATTCAGGTGAAAAAAAGTCTTGACCATTGCCCTTATTCATTGTGATAGTTTCCAGGCTACCCATCATGTATCATCTTTACTTCAGGATAACACAAGAGAAAAGGTAAACAGATCTTGTTGTGAGTTTGCTGTTTTTTTTTTTTTTTTTCTCTGGACAGGAGTGATGCGTGAAATGGAAACACTGTGTTTAGCTTGATTTCTTTTGAGCTTCCTGCTTGACTTTTAAGCAGCTTAGGAAAAGATAAGGAGTGTAGACACGCTTAGGTAACCCAGGTACTCAGATCTCCTAGGTGAAGGTTTCAGGCATCACTGTCACTGTTCAAAGGGGGTTCTGCCATATTACAAATCCTTCAGCACATCTGACATGTGACTCCCACTGAGACCAATGAGATTGAGACGCCTAAGTAATTGGAAGGTTCTGGATCTTGGTGACTTGTCTTAGCCCTCTTCCATCATTCAGTGAAGTCAGTGGAAATTTGTTATTAGAATTTAATAATGGTTCAGTTACATTCTTGAGGAAGAAGTTCTAACCTTGCTTGACTGGATAAAGACCCAAGGCTGAGTATCGAGAGGGGCTTTATAATAGCAGATCTTTAGAGTAGTGGCATATTAGATTTATTTAAGTAGGACATAAAAAGCAGTAATACAAAATTTACTAAAATTCTTTAGTTGCATTTTCAAAGGTATTTTACTGTCACTGGAATACCTTCAAATCTCTTTCCACAAAATTCCTGTTCGTGTACAACTTCACGCAAGATGAAATGTCTTATTGCCTAGCATAGAAGATGTTAACACTCACTTCAGACTCAAGTTTGTGCAAAAACTGTGGGGAATCAACTAGCCAAGTGCTGACATTATTGAGTCATTCCAAGCAGAAGTTTACACTGCAGTTCTGAAGCAAGTTTCATGCTAATTATTTTGCTTCCAACAGAGCATTTTGTGATTGATACAGTGAAAGAGTATTAGTGTCCTATTAGGCTTCTCACAAAGGCTCTCTAGAAGGAGGGATGCTGAGCATTCATTTGTGATATGAATGTCCCATGATTAAATCTCTCATTCGGCTAAAAAGAGATAAAATTAACTTAAGAGTGATATCCTGTCCTGGTATTTTGGCTGGGATAGAGTTAATTTTCTTCTTAGTAGCTGGTACATTGCTGTGATTTGGGTTTAGAATGAGAATAATTTTGATAACACACTGATATTTTTGTTGTTGCTACGTCTAAATCAAAGACATTTCAAATTCACAAACTTTGCCAGTGAGGAGGTGCACAGGAAAATGGGGAAGGAGAATAGCCAGGACATCTGACTCAAACTACCCAAAGATACATTGCGTACCATAGAATGCCATGCTCAGTATATGAGCTGGGTGGAGTTGGCTGGGAGATGCTGTTCACTGCTCTGGTTGGGCTGGATATTGGTCAGCAGGTGGTGAGCAATTGTATCGTGCATCACTTGGGTTTTCTTCCTTGGATTTTGTTCCTCTCTCTCTTCCTCCTTCCTTTTCATTAAAATAATAATTAATTGTTTACTATATTTCATTTGTTAAACTATTCTTACCTCAACCCACAAGTTGTCAGCTGATGCTAAAATACAGCATATCCTCATTGACTGAGGGTTTCAGCGAATCTGTATTGAAATCATAAACTTAAATAATGTAGCTAAGGAATGTGCTAAGTATCTTCAAATGCTGGGTCACTTGGTGTGGAATTAGTGCTCTTCTTAGCCCAACGTGAATTTTCAGACTGTATCCATTCATTTGGCTTAGCAGGTTTCTCTGTACCATGTCAGTCCCACTGCAGTGAAAGCACTCAGCTCTTTTCATGACATTAGAAGCCTGGTAATAGTAGTTCTTACACAGAAAAAATCTCAACAGTTTAGGCACCCCCAAAATAATGTTGTAGCTGATAAGAGGCTAGTAAATGATGAATATTCTGAAATAAGGTCCCTAAAGTCCTACAGTTTGTGGATCTAGCAGCTTATTTGCCCGAATCCCATAGATTTGTGGGTTTAACTCTTGTCATGTCATTTCAAAGGAGAAGAAATAGAAGCAATAATAGTTTCATAAAAATTTTGCTATCTGTATGTTATGAGATATTTGTGTCTTGCCCAATTTGGAAAAAAACAATCCTTTTGTAATTTCTACGGACAAACAGCTTGATCCCATCTCTGACAAACACAGGAAAGAGCTGTATTGTGTATAATATTATCAACAAAATAGTAGCAAATAGCTCAATTTTATTTTTCAGGCTTTTCGAAATCAATACCAAAATAAATATTTTGGACTTTGAAATGACTTCAGCAAAGCTTTGCATGGTCATAATGGCTCACACTTGTTCTAGTTATTCCCTACTCTGGGCCCCTAGCCATATTATTTGCATTTTGTCTTTTCTCACAACTATCCTTCTTATGTTCTTGTCAAAGCTATTACACTTGCTGTTGTAAAGAAAGGAGGCTATCTGTATTCCCAACATTCTGGGACAGAATAAAGGAGCAAACACTTCTCTACAAAGCTTCTTTGAGCTATTTAATTTACTTACTGACAAAAGGAAAGATGACATTGAACGCTCAACAGAAAATATTTCTGAAAACATGAAATACAAATGATAATTTAATCATTGGGGAAAAAATTATTACATTCAGGAAAATTCCATTTTTTTTCCTTTTCCTTACAGATTGTGAGCTAGCCACTGTTGTTGTGGGGTGCAAAAGTTGCATTTCATTTTGGTTTTGATTTTGTTTGCCTATTGATAAAAAACCTAATTAAAAATGTAGATGCAAACTTCCATTCTTCCTTCTATTTTATTAATTATAATTAGAGAAATCCCTTGGCTCAGAGAAAATGTTATTATGTTTTTTCTGCCTAAATGCACGTTCTGATATAAACACATGACCAGTATTAACAGAAACCTAATCTCCTCACACACTCCGTTCCTTCTACTCCATCCTACATGCACTAGAGCTTTTTCTGTAGAAAGTTACTGTAGAAAGTTTCTGTGTGGAATTCAGGCTAGATTGAGATATGTATGCTTAAGTGTATATGTAGATGTCTGAACTAGGCGTCTAAACTATCACTGTGGTAGGTGATGACCCAGAATGAGATGTGTTTGTCCAAATATAGACACTTAGTTCTTCTGAGATGTGCTAGCATTATCTGAGATGTCATGAATGGATTAGTGGAGATGACATATGACCTAAGGAAGATAATCTTTCCATACTCAGTTGACAGTAGGCATGTCTGAATCTCACTCTTTCTTATGGTTAATACTCATCCAAAAAGCATAAAATAAATGTTTTAAATAATCTCCCTACAGAGAATCAGTAAGTAAGTTACTTACTTATGAGCACCGTATGTGACATAAAAATAGAATAACATTTACATTACTTTTTCTTCAAGGACTCTTTAAGAAGTCACAAATAGTGCAGAACCATTTTCTTCCATACATCTTTTGTGAACAAAATGAAAACTGTAAGTCTTTCAAAAATATGTCCATAAGCCAACTGCACACACTTTCTATTAACTTTTGCTGTGGTGGTGTAGGAAACAGTGGTGGTAAGCAACAAGTGCACTATGTGAAAATAAACAAGCGGAAGTGCTGTAACTGGGGAGATGAAACTCTAATTGCTACTTTTATCTTTTTCATTCTTTTACATAATAGTTTGAACCTATTCAATTTTCTACAAATGGGATTATGTAGGATTATGTTTAGCCTTTGAAAAGCCCATTTAGGGCATATAATTAAGAAAAGGGAGGGGAGGCCACCACTGAAAGAATTACTTTCTTTTTATTTTAGTTTTCAGAATGTATTTAGCCCTTTACAAATGCTGGATACTATTTCGACTAGCACTATAAAATAAATGCAGCTTTACTTCTCTCAGAAGGAATGAATTAAAAAATTTGGAATAATTTTGATTTAGAAGTCTTGCATCAAAACAGATGTTAATGATGAAAATATTATTTCTTTTATCAAATGACAGAGATAGCTTCAATTAAATTTAGACTCCTGCAGAAGTGTGTTTTAAAAAAACAACCATATTACAGAAAGCTTTTGTTTTTCCACTGCTTCTTTTTTTACACTCCACTGTTAACATGAGGCTGTACTTCTTCTACAAGCCTGGTTATACCGAACTCTCAACTTCAGTTTGGAAAACAATATCACTCTATTAACAAGGCACTGCCTTCTAGTTAGCAAACAGAGGTTTTCAGCAGTGTTTTCTATGCAGAGATCTTTTGTTTTATCAAAGGCAAATGTCACTTGTATCAATTCGGGGACTAAATTTATTCCCAGATTAGTAACATGAATGAAGAAGTCGATTTTGCAAAGTATTTTCTACACACTTCTCTGCTTCATAGGGTTTTCCCATTTTATGATGTATAATTAATCATTTAAAAAAGCTAGTGAATTGTTATTTTTTAATGTATTTTTACCCTGATTATCCACTGTCTTAGATTTTTGTTACTCATGCACACATTGCTCACAAGTTATAAGGAATCAAGCTATGAAATTACTTTTCACCCACTTCACGGATATGTAAATGACCTTAGAGACCAAAAGCTAGATCTCACTGTGAAATACCTTTTCCTTTGAGAAGGTCAAAGGAAAAAAAACCCAAACCAAACAAAAATAAAAAATAGATAAAAAACCAAACAAAATCCCCACCACCTACAAGAAAAATCAGAAAAAAGATAAGCTGTCCATGCAAAAAATAAAAAAAGGAAAGCACCCAACAACCCACAAACAAAGCCACTCCAATCCAAAATATAAAAACAACACAACCCCCCAAACCAAACAAGCACAAAAGTAATTCTACTCGACTGTTTCACATGAAGCTTTGACTGCTTCATGTGAAGCCTATGAATAGAATGAAAATGCCAATTATACCAGTTAGCACTTATCAGATTTATTTTTTTTCCCCATTCTCTGAAAGGAAGCATTCACATTGACAAAGTATACTTGAGGAACTTCAGGCAGTCAGGTAAGTGACAGTCTGAGATTTCAACCTCAGTGAATATAATTCCATATTGACAGGCACCTGTAGAAAGTGTCCTTTACAGCAGTCTTCTGTATGACTTGTTATAACTAATAATATCTGTAATGGCTCCTGCTCTGTCTATGAAGAAGAACCACATACCCATTTAGTGCTTCTTGACTTTTACCTACAGCAGTACAGGTCTCAGAAAGCTTCAGAGGTGACTAGAGATTTGGGAACCCTAAGTTCTTTAAGGAACTCCAGGAAAGGCATTTGTGGAGAGACTGAACACTGAGACTTCAATGATTTTTTTAGAAACAGAAAAAAAGAATTGAATTATTGAAGAAATTTGTGTTGGCAACCTATGGTGAGTTTACAGTTTGCTAATTAGTGAACCCTTGGTGAAAACTGCACAATTCTCCACCTCTCTACAAAGACTGAAAAAAGGAGAGGCATAACAGTGTCTCGCCCTGAATCAGCTCAGCATTTTACTAGCCAATCTACCCAGAACTGAAGAGCATCAAATGCAATCCCCAGATATGTGGATTGTATTAGGAATAGAATAAGAAGCCTTAACTCTGTAGTTCCTGGCTTTTGTTGGATTATTTTTACACAGCTTGCATATTTAGGAAGGATTATGGCACACATGGTCAATAGGATCACACAGTCTTTTCAGACCCCTATAATACCTCAATGTGCAGTGAAATGAGTTAAATACGGAGAGAAAAGCTAGTCTGAGCCTCATGACTTTTGGAGTTTTAAATTAAGTATTTTTTTGTACATTTTATCAAGGATCTTTCCATATTTTTTAACATGAACAGAAAAAGAATTGCAGAAGAGAATAGAGAAGACCTCTGTCATGGTTTAAGCCCAGATGTAACTCAGAACCACGCAGCTGCTAGCTCAATCCTCCCATTCCTCCCCCCCAGCTCTTGGAGGGATGGGGAGGAGAATCGAAAGAATACAAGTCCCATGGGTTGACATAAGAACAGTCCAGTAACTAAGGTATAACACAAACCACTGCTGCTACCACCAATAATAATAATGATAAGGGAAATAACAAAGGAAGAGAATACAACTGCTCACCACCCACCAACCGATACCCAGCCCAACCAAGCAGTGATCTAACCCTTCTGGGTAACTAACTGTCCCTAGTTTATATAAGGGGCATGATGTGCTGTGGTATGTAAAATACCTCTTTGGTCAGTTTGGGTCAGGTGTTCTTTCACTGCTTCCTCCCAGCTTCGCTTCCTCCCTGATAGAGCATGGAACTCAGAAAGTCCATAATCAGAGTAAACATTACTTTGCAACAACTAAAAACATTGGTGTTATCAGCGCTGTTCCCAGGCTGAAATTCAAAACCACAGCACTGCACCAGCTACTAAGGAGAAAAATGACTGCTACTGCTGAACCCAAGACAACCTCATACTAAAAGACCTGGTCTGATTGCAGTCTAAAAGACCTGATATGATTACAGGGACAATTATTTCGCATTTCATCCATGGTGATCATAGGAGACCCTTTAGAGCTATTAAGAATTTGGTTGAAGTGCATGGGACACTGCTACTTAATTTCCATGAGATTTGAATGTAAGTGCTATGATTCTTCCATCAAAAGCATAATCATACATTCTATGGTTGTCATGGTGCATTGTGCAATAAATACCACTAAAGAAATTCTTCATGCACAGCTCATTGACATAACAGACTTTAATGTTTTTTTTAGTGCTGCTACGGTCCACTGTATCAATGCCTACTGGGGGAGTCTTTAAAGCACTCATCCAAACACATAAGGTAACTATATGTAATAAAACTCTTTATAAAGTTTTTGGAAATAAGCAATTATTCTGCACTGTTCATTTTATTTATAAGTGCCGGAGTCATTAGCATACACAAGGGACAGATGTGGTATTCAAATTTTTCTTAAAGATTGAACTAATTTCACCTTCACAGGTTTCAAGAACCTTCAAGAAAGTATTTTTTGTGTTTTCTTTCATTTTTCCTAATGTCAAAGTGCAAAAACACAATGGAAAAAAGTAACTCTCATTTACTGATCAGATGTTTTTCTGTCATTTTGTAAGAAAAGGTTATAGTTGCCCCATGTTCCTAGCTGAAAGCTATACCTCTAATTTAAAACTCATCTAAATTTTCTCTCTATAAAATGGAGAAGCGCCTCCAGAAGACAATTTGAAGGAACATTCATAAACTAGGTACCTAAATGAGTGGGATGAATGACTCACTGAAGAATTTATCTTAACTTTTAACAAATACTTGCTGCAGGAAACATATCTCAGTCCTGTAGAAAATATAGGCACTTTTTTTTAGAATTTCAACTAATCTAGAAGGAAGGGATTCCTTTAGAGCAATGATTTTTCTTACTAAACAGGAGGCAGTTTTGTATAGCTATCAGTTTCTGACATGAGAACCAGAAGACTCAATAGCAAGTTGAAGAAACCATGCAACTGTCAGTGGTGCATTAACTTTGCTAGAGGGGTATGAGGAAAGTTGAAGACACAACCCCCAAGATGTACTAGACTGTGCTCTAGATCATAATAAAACTGTTTTTCCTCCTTTTTTGAAGAATAGTATAATGGGTTGACCTTGCCTGGTCTCCAGGTGTCCCACAAACCATCTTATCACTCTGCCACCATCAACAGGACAGAGCAAGAAAATGTGATGTAAAGCTCATGGATTGTGATTAGGACAGGGAGATCACTCAGCATTTACTTTCATGACTCAACTTGGGAAATTTATGCAATTTATTGCCAATTAAACAGAGTAGAGAATCATAGAATAGTTTGGGTTGGAGGGGAACTTCAAAAGTGATTAGTACAACCCCCCCTGCAATGAGCAGTAGGATCTCTCCCTTCTTTCCCAGCCTCAACTTCTATCCCGACTTTCCTACCTTCTTTCTCTGAGCAGCACAGGGAGATGGGAAACTTGCTTGTGGTCAGTCCATAACGCTTTGTCTCTATCTCTCTTCCTGTAGTGGTTTAAGCCCAGCCAGGAACCCAGAATGACGCAGCCACTAGCTCACCCAACCCCTTCCTTCCCTGGCTCAAGGAGGGATGGCGGGGAGAATCAAAAGAATGTAACTCCCATGGGCTGAGATACGAACAATCCAGTAACTAAGGTATAATGCAAACCACTGCTGCTACCACCATTAATAATAATGATAAGAGAAATAATAAGGGAAAGGAATACAACCACTCACCACCTGCCAACTGATACCCAGCCCAGCCCAAGCAGTGATCTAGCCCTTTGGAGTAACTGCCCCCAGTTTATATATGGGGCATGACATACTGTGGTATGGAATACCTCTTTGGTCAGTTTGGGTCAGGTGTCCTGTCTCTGCTTCCTCCTGGCTTCCCCTCCTCCCTGGTAGAGCATGAGACTCCCAGAAAGTCCTTGATCAGAGTAAACATTACTTAGCAACAACTAAAAACATTGGTGTTATCAGCGCTGTTCCCGGGCTGAAAGTCAAAACCACAGCACTGCACCAGCTACTAAGGAGAAAAATGTCTGCTATTGCTGATCCCAGGTCACTTCCTCACAGTATTCCTCTGCTCCAGGTTGCAGTCCCTCCTACAGGATGCAGTCCTTCACGCATTTTTTCTTTTTCTTCTGTGATAAAGTCACCTGCCTAGTGGTTGAAGGGAAGATGGTGGTTGTAGTTCTGGATTTTAGTAAGACTTTTGATAATGTCCCTCATAGCATCCTCCTAGATGAGTCTAGATGTGGGATGAGTGAGCTGGACGAAGGACATTGTAAATAGAAGGTCTCTAAGTGTTGTGGTGAATAGGGCTACATCTGGCTGCCAACAAGTCACCAACAAAGTTCCGAAGGTTTCAATTCTATGGCCAGTCCTGTCACTATTTATCAATGACTGGAATGCAGGAGTTGAATTTGCCATTATTAAATTTGCTGATGATACCAAACTGGGAGGTATGTTTTGTCCTCTTGAAGGACAAGAGGACTTGCAGGAGGATTGGAGAGACTGAAGCACTGGACAATGATTAACGGGATTAAATTTAGCAAGTCAAAATGCTGAATTCTTGACCCAGAATGGAGGCAAATATAAGCTGGGAGAGGAGTGGCTTGAGAGCGGCCCTGCAGAAAGGGATCTGAGGGTACTGGTCAACAAGATGCTCAATGCAAGTCAGCCAACAGGGCAAACTGCATCCTGGCATGCACCAAACACAGCATGATCAACTAGTCAAAGGTGATAATTATCCTGCTGTATCCACACTGTGTGTGGTTCTTGGTATGACAATTTAAGAAGGATGTGCAAATCCTTGAATGTATTTAAAGAAGAGTAATTTGATGAAAGGGCTGGAGGGAATGTTGTATGAGGAATGGCCAAGTATTTGGGCTTGTCTAGTTTGGAGAAAAGGAAGCTGAGGGTCAATCTCATTGCTTTCTACAGCTTTCTGAGGAGGAACAGTTGAATGGGGGGTGCCAATTGCTTCTCCATGGTATCCAGTGATAATTTTAAGGCAAGATTTAGCTGACTTCTTTTAAAATATATTTTTAAATCATACTCAAGGTATGTATTTGTTTCTATTATAACAAAGGAAGTCTTATTACATTGTTGCATTGAATATGGATGTCTACTATTGAGCTGTTCACATAGAAACGTGGGATGGTTGGGGCTGAAAAGGACCTTAAAATTGTCTAGTTCCAACTCCCCTACCATGGGCAGGGACACCTCCCATTAGACCAGGTTGCTCAAGGCCCTGTTCAACACTGCCAGGGATAGAGCATTCATAACTTCCTTGGGCAACCTGTTCCATTACCTCACCACCCTAACAATAAAGAACTTGAATCTAACCTAAACCTCCCCTGTTAAACAGTTTGAACCTATTGCCCCTTATCCTATCACTACAATCCCTAATGAAAAGTCGCTCTCCACTATCCAGTAGGTTTCCTTCAGATATTGGAAGGCTGCTATGAGGTCTCCAAGTAGCCTTCTGTTCTCCAGGCTGAGCAGACCCAACTTTCTCAGCCTGAGCCTGACTTCATATGGGAGGTGCTCCAGTCCCCTGATCTTCCTCATGGCCCTCCTCTGGACTTGTTCCAACAGTTCCCTGTCCTTTTTATGTTGAGGACACCAGAACTGTACACAACACTCCAAGTGAGGTCTCACGAGAGCAGAGTAGAGGGGCAGGGTCACCTCCTTCGATCTGTTGGTCACAGTTCTTTTGATGCAGCCCAGGATATGGTTGGCTTTCTGGACTGTGAATGCACACTGCCAGCTCATGTTCATTTTGTCACTGACCAACACCCCCAAGTCCTTCCCCACAGGGCTGTCCTGAACCTCTTCTGCATCCAACCTCTAGCTGTGCCTGTGTCTGCCCTGACCCAGGTGTAGTACCATGCACTTCACATCATTGAACTTCATGAAGTTGGTATTGGCACACCTCTCAAGGGAGTCAAGGTGCCTTTGGATGGCATCCCTTCCTTCCAGCTTGTCGAAAGCACCACACATCTTTGTGTCATCAGCAAAATTCTGAGGGTTCACTCAATCCCATTGTCCATGTAACTGACAAAGATGTTGAATGGGATCATTCCCTACTGCAAGGATTTCCCTGAGTTTGGCTACTACCTGCACAGGTGATTTTTGAACTACACTATATGTACATAAACTATATAAAATAAGCATGTGGACATCTGAAGCTAACCCCCTTAAGTATCTGCTGAGTTGAGCTGCTCTGCGAACTACATATTTTGATGAGACATAGACTCGCATCAGGCCATTTTCAGTTCTTGCTCTTTGCTTTCTGTGAGAGGGAGTTGATGTATGTGGACTAGGAACTATGAGTGCACAGCAGCGCAGACTGACAGCTTATCATAGACACAGCTAAGAAGGATGTCACATAAAGAATTCAGACTGAGGTTTTTCTCAGATTCCTCAGATTGTGGCAGTATTTACACCAGATATTTGCTTTTTGCCACAGAGCATTTTATATGTGAGAGGAGTACATAAGTTCATATTTCCCAACAGAAAAGATTTTTCTACCAGTGTCTTTCTCTTAGCAATGAAGCTTCTTAGTGAAGTCTTCTTTAGTGAAACAGGAATTTCCACTGCTGCAGTGCTCAGTCCAGTTAGAAACCAAGCCAAAGCCATATGAGTGTAGATTGTGTTTTAAACCAATCGCATACACGTTACATTAGTGCAACCATAGCTGTAGAAAAAATCCCTTAAGCAGACAAGCCTTTTGACAATATTCTTTTCTTGACCATTTGCCTTATAAAGATAGCCCTCTCTAGAAAAGTCCTTTGGCTCAATAACTGTACTAGCAAGGAGCAGTAATAGTTTGTACTTAAGTCAATATTCTAGCTTCTGTGCAAGGTTAGATATATGGATTTTACTCTCACATAATGTATTATTTTAGATCCAGTAAAATATACAACAGTCATCATATAAATCCGCAGCATACAAAAGACCTAGAATAGTTCAGACTGGGAACAACATTATAAGTAATCAACCTAAAGTTTAAAGCAGAAATATAATTTGGAACTGTTTTTTGCTGTCAAATTAAACTAAAGTAAAAATAATAGTAATTTTAAAATATGTAATACATACAAGAAATCATATTGTTATATGTGATAAATCATTATTTATAATAATAGATTATGTATAGTATATTGCATGTAATAATATGATAAACTGCTATCATATCTGTTATGTTTATTTTACTTGACAACGTATATGAGATAAAATTTCTTTGGAAATGCCAGCTGACAGAATAAGCACTGTCTTTGTTATGGAGGTGTATAAAACAGTAACCACTATTTCTAAGTAATGAAATGAATATACTGAAGTTCAATAATAATTGCACCAGGACGAAGACCTGTATTTATCCAATGCTTTATTCTTTCCTCATAAACTATAATGATCTTCAGTAAATGTAACCAGAACATCAAACAAAAAATGTTGACCCAAAAACCTAACCACATAAATGTGGTATACAGCATACTGAAGTGAAATAGAAGCTGAACATAGTTAGTTTATCATCCAGACTCTGGAGAGTGAAATGGGAAGGCATCACCTGGAAACTCCTATAATGGAGAAGTAGGCTTCAATACCTGAGGCTGCGCTCTATGCTGGTATGTTTACATTTTACAGCTCCCAGATCAGTCAAAAGCTATTTTAGATATGTTGACAGTCTAAAGTTTTAATGGTAGAATGTGTAATCTACAGAACTTCCTACTTCTTGTTTTTGTTCTGTCCAAAAATGTTTTCAGTCACTTTCCAATGTTGTTGGTTGGTTTTCTTATGTTTCTAACTTGCTTGAAGCCTTAAAGATATTCAGGAGTAAGCTGCTCTACATATAGTAGGTGACATGGAGACGATGAAGAGGTTTACGCACTAGTCTATTTGAACATGTTTATTCTTTGCACTGGCAAAATCGATAGCTGTTCATGTTGAAATTTTCAACCTTCATATGTAATCAGAGGAGGAGGAGCTGCAACGTCTTGGTGTCTTAAAATGATAAGAAGCATTATGAATCTTATATTCTATATGAAAATCCAAGGCTGTCAAGAGTAGCTGTAAGACCTTTGTAGCCAATGAGCAACACACACTTCTCAAAGGTACATATATATCAGCACAGCTTCAAGCAAAGTGTTTCTTACCTCAGCAAGTATTTTGTCAGTGTACCACATTTAGTTTACTTTCACTCAGATCATACTCTGCTTCATATATTTTGAATGTACTGAAATGCTGGAATCTAAATATAAAGAAAAGGTTATCATAGACCCTAAAAGACCACAAGAAGGCTGATGGTATATGTAATGCCCAATCTTCTACTATTTGCCTCAAGCTGCGCAAAGATACTCATCAGGAGAGGCAGTTGTGATTCACTTGACAGCACTTTCTGTTCTTTTTCCCAGCAATATTTATCAGTCTAGGTAAGAATTCATTCAGGAGAGTTTTTCACATGGAAAAAAAAATGGTGAAACTCAAGAGAAGTTCAGCCCTGAGCAGTCATTATTTAGAGCTAAAAAGGAACTGGAAAGGTAGGCTCTTGTCTTTCTTTCAAAATCAAGTAAAATACACAATGATTATGAATCTCTTAGATCATGAGTGTATATTTTGGCTTCTGAACTGGAGAAGAATGCAAGAGAAAATGTATCAAAAAAGCTGGATTTTATACTCCTGCAGTTTGATCATTTACCTGTGATACAAAAGACACGCTGAAGACACTTATCCTCATGTGGTTTAGAGTAGCTCTTCTGCTTCTCACTGTAGCATCTGAACACGCAAGCTTGTCTTGAATACATTGGTCTTTCTGTCTCAGATGATATGTCTCTTTGGTACATTGTTTGAAAGTAATATTTTTGTTCATACACTGAATTAAAATTAAAATTGAAACC
>JAOEHY010039465.1:0-17407 GCA_025447955.1 Psilopsiagon aurifrons
GGGGAAGGGGGGGGGGGTACAAGGTTTCCCACCAGCTCCTGCCTTTCAGCAAGTTACTTTATGCCTTCTTGAGTCTTATTTTCCTTAAAGGGGAGCCAGGGATTCACAAGGGAAATGCTGAGACTACATTAGCTAATAATCAGTGTCCACGACGCTGTTCGTGTCCATTGCAAACCTGTTGAGGAGATGCAGCTTAATCAGGGTAATGGTGGCATTAACCTGGTGACACTAATCTCTTTACCTCTATGAATCAGCAAAGAGGGATAGCAATATTCTCATCCCAAGCAAGGCTTTTGTAATTTATAAGCTCAGGACGCAGCAAAGCCCTTCATCAGTGACCAGGCGATGGAAACCACAGAATCCTAGAATGGTTTGTGTTGGAAAGGACCTTAAAGCTCATCCAGTGATGAGCTGGAAAGCTGCAGACCCCTGAGGACAAAGCTGTGCCATTTCCCATGGGAACAGGTCCCCTCCCTGTCTGCAGCCCCGTGCCTGGCCCTGCAAGGCGGGTGCTTTCTTTGGGTGGCTGCACTGCTGCATGGGGCTGGCTGGATGCTGCGTGGGCACACCTTGGGGTGGGCTGGTGGGTTTGGGATGCGCTGGTACCCGTGGAGATGGGCTGAGTGACCGTCTGCTCTGCTTTGCTGCTGGATCTCTGCGGGAGCTGAGGTTTTAGGGCTTGGCTATCACTGGGGAGAAAGAAAGCCCTGGCTTAGTTCCTGGAGACCTTTTAAAGTGCTTTCCTGGAGCTATGTGTTTGTGGGTGATATTTCAAATAGCTGGGTTCATTTGCCTAACGGGGATTTGTAATCCCTCGATCTACAGTCAAGTAAATATAACTGAATGCAGGCATCGCAGGGTAAATCTCTGCTTATTTACCTCAGGTAGTTCAAGCAGCATTTTAGCTGCATACTCAGACCCAAGCCATTGCAGTTTGCTTTGGTGGTGGTCAGGACCCCCTCAACCCCACAAAGTGCACATTGAGCCATTTGCTCAGCACAGATGAGATGTGGATGGGGGCTATTTAGAAAACAAGTTGCTCAGACTTTCTCCTTGGACAGTTTGGGATGCATCAGTCCCTTCATCCTCATTTAAATGTAAATTGTGAGGGGTGGTGATGGCAAAGTACCATCCATCACTCACCAACGAGCAAAAATCCACCTTGATGCTCAAGCTGCTCCATCACAGGCTGCAGGATGAGACGAGCCAGGAAGGGAATGGCTGAGGAGCTGCAGGCTGAACTGGCAGCTCAAAAAATCGCTGGAGGTGTAGTCCGGAGGCTGCTGAATTAATGGCATTGTGGCTGGGCTGGCCCATGACAAAAGGGATTACAGTGTTTTCTTAAGAGATAAATCCTATTACCTATTGCAGAGAGCTCTGAGTGCTCTCAGCGCCAGCTCTGTGCTGGGGGACGATGGAGCAAGGACAGCCTGTCCTGTGCCTGTCCCAGACATCCTTCACATCCCTCTTTCCGTCCCTCCATTCTATTTAAGACCAGGGTACTGGGGAGCACTGGCAGCAGAGCAAGGGCAGAAGAGAAGAAGGTCCTTCAGCCCTGGGAAAGGGATCAAGTGTGGGTGCACAGGGGCAGCCCCTCTTTGCCCCAGCATCATTCCCTGCCTGTGGCTGGCACCGCATGGGGATGGGGATGGGACAAGCGGGTCAGGCTCGTGTTTCCCGGTGCTACTGCTGCCTCCCACCCCTGTCCCTGCACTGCGCTGCTCTGCTCCCCTCGTGTGCCGCATGTCGAGCCCTGGGGATGGTGAGTGTAAGCCCCAAGGTGCCATCACCTCCTCTAAAAAGCCAGTGTTTCCCTCTCCCAGCTGCAACTGGGGTGCCTCCAACTACAGTCGATCTAACCAGTACTACAACCACCCCAACTACTACCACCACTACCGACACAACTACCACCACTACCGACACAACTACCACCACTACCGACACAACTACCACCACCACCACCACTACAGCCGCCACCATCGCCGCAAGCGCTACAGCAGCTACAGAGAGGGCTCCGGCAGCCACCACAAAGCAGGAGTTGGGTACTGCGCTTTCCTTTTCCTCTAACCCCTCTAACCCTACTGGGACCTTCCCTGCATCCTGCCCAGAGCCAGGATTAATAACGGGCACAGGGGAAAGTTAAGACAGTCCACGCTCTGGGAATGGCTTGGTGTGGAGATGGAGGTGGCTCAGGCTTGGGAATTCAGGTGCACAAGTGGCTCCTAGCAATCTGGAGGTCTCTGTGCCACCCTCCTGCTCTGGTCTCAGGGTTGACACAGCTCTCCCTGTGCTGAACTAGCATCAGTGCTTGGGAAGGAGGTGCAAGAGCCTACAAAAGCTCTCTAAAGCATTATCTCATGTCTTTCTGCCATTAAAAGAGGTTCTTTTACTGTTATAGATGTCACTTCAAATTTAGCCCACCAACTGTTAGCTAAGAGACCTGTCATCACTTATATGGGTCTTTTGGTTTATGCTCCTGCTCTTTGTGATGGAACCTAACCATAGCCCACGGGAGAGCTGGGGAAGTCTGAAGTTCCTACACGCAGGTGTGCATCAGGTCAAGAGAAACTCCTCATGCAGTCAGCTAGGGATGGGATGCTCAGACTCTGCTTTGGTGAAGGCATATTCTCCACGCTATGTGTTTTACTGATAGATGTAGAGAGCTGCATCTCACCGAGCCTTGGTTTGAAAATGCTGCTCTAATGTGATCTACACTTAGTAAACTATTCTGGGCAGTTATATTCAGGTTAGTCAGAAATAGCTCAATCTAGCAGGAAAAGAGGAATGCAATCAAAAGAATAGAGCTGCATGGCTGGATAGGACACACTCGAAAGTGTAAAAGGTACAGAAACCTTTGTAACTCTTCATTAAAAGGGAAAGGAGAGAGGAGCAATAATGAGGATCAAAGTTGACACCCATTTAACTCAGGAATTGGATTATTCAGGCAGTTCAGTCCCCTTTCTTTGCATTCTTGCACAAGATTAGCTCAGGATGGTTAAAACCCCACCAAAACCATGTGCTGAGGGGACCTGCCTCCACCTGATGCTCTGCAACTCAGGGGCACATTCCTGCTCTGTGCTCATTCAGGTGCAGCCCCGATCCGAGAAACACGAATTTGGCACCACCGCAGCCAATGAAACCATTCCCTGGGCAAAGCTGCTCGCTGGGAGCTGAAGCCCAACAAAACCACCTTAAAAACTTAAAAGACAGATGAGCTTCATCCCCAGAGAGGAGGTCTTGGTGGCTGCTACCACGACACAGTCACTACGCAGTGATTACGTGGGGAAGCGTTGCTAATTGGAAACAGGCAAGTCAGTGGTGAGGAGCACTCTGCTGCAGAGCAGGGAGAGGAGACAGGAGGACAAGAGGAGCTGCAAGAGGAGCTACCCGTGCCCCCAGCCACCCCGGGGACACGGGGGAAGAGGCTGAGCTGTAATGCGGGCAGACAGGGCAAGTGTGTGGCAGCACGGATTGTGTTTGCGAGGGGAATTCTAGGTCATGTTCCCAAGGTAGGATGTCCCAAAAGCCACATCGCCAGCCTCATCCCAGGGGCTGCAGTTATTGATCTGTGCTTTGTCAACCCAAAACTTGAGCTACACCCTGAAGTAAATAAGAACAGCAATAAAAGCAAGGTGCAACTTATCTGATGCCACTTACACACACACTAAACTAGTGCATTAGCTCTAGTGATTAGAAATGAAGTTCATCCACTCTCCAAAGCAACGTCGACAATCCTTAACTTCAAAATCAGAAACGAGTGACTTCATTGCCCCACTGGCTGTCTCTAGACCCAGTAACATGACAATGTTCTCTCCCAGTCTTTCCTCCTCCGTTGTGGCAGCGAGTCCATGTGCACTCATGCACGTGTCTGTTTGGACATGAGCTTAGTCAATAGGTTTCTCTGCTGACTGAAATCCTCAGGGATGTGCCACAGAACCCTCCAGGCTCCAAAGATGAGCTGAGGGCAGTTGGACTTAAACACCAACACACAACGAGCTTCTGCTACCAAGCCCCCCCCAAAGGTCACTTTAAAGTGAAGGATCTTGGAAAGAACAAATATCTGCTTAGGCACTTAACTTGTAGGTTAAGATCAAAGCATTAACTTCAGGCATGATTCTGTAAGGTTTTGCCAACACCAGATGCTAGATGGGGGCTCATTCATGTATAATCCAAAATACTAACTCCTCTTCTAACCTGTCCACCAGCCACCAATGGATCGTCCATATGGGACATAAGAGCTATGGCTAATAGTAACTGGGCAAACATCACCTGGAGCCACAATTACTCTGCAGGAACTGACTTTGTGGTTAAGTATATCACCAGTAAGCATCAGATCGCGTGGGGACTGTACAGGGTGGCGACACCAGTAGAGATCCTGCCAGCTCCCGTGGTTGCAACCTTGATGATGGTGTGGAACGATGCTCTGTGGAGGATGGGAAAGGGAAAGGCAGGTCACGGTCTTGGCTGTTTAGAGGGCACCAGAGCTAATCCTGGTGATCTGCAAGTGATTCCCCCTCCTTGCACTGACTGCCACAAGATAGGGCTGTATGCGGTCACCCCTTAAAGAGCCTGAAAATACAAATATAAGTATGAAAGAAGACAAACCTTTAAAGAAGTGAAATCTATCTAAATTCGAGAGCAGTTGGCAATGGCTTTGAAAATGGGCTTCTTGAACCTGGAGTTGGCAGAATGCTCTATGAACCCAAACCTCCCGTCGTATCGGATATCATTGTCTCTTAACATTGTAAGGCTACATCCTTAGTGTGGAGACTCAAAGCTGGTGTCTCTGCTTTTAGTACTTGCTTAGAAAGATGTTCACATGTTGTTGGTTGGTTGTTGGGGGTTTTTTACAGATAGGCAGTTACAACTACTGCTTATCTCTGACTTTATTTCCCAGCCATTTCAGCCCTCACGTTATTTAGTAGACCGATCTTAAATCAGCATTTATGAACCAAGTAGGTGGAATCATTGTGAGCAAACCACTTCTGGCCATTTACAAGATCACTTAAAAGATGACCTTGATTTCTCCTTGAAAGAGTTTCTAACACACAGCCAGTGCCTGGCCTTGCTCTGCAGCCTGCAGGGCTTTGGTAGCAGCACAGGCTGGGTAACGCTCAGCTTTCCCGAATTCAGGATCCACATCAGCTTCCCAAACCCTAAATGCCAAGTATCCAAGCTCCCAAACCATTCACTGCCAGCCCTGGCTCTTCCCCATCACTGGGAAGCACAAAGTAGAGGCAATGCATTCCCAGAGCTTGGTCTAGGATCAGGACAGGCTACAGCAGCAGCAGTGGATTGAGGGTACCCTTATTGGGATCTTGATGAGACAGAGGGAGGAAATCTGGGACATTCCAGCACCTCCAGAGCGACAGAGCAAAGCACCACTTCCAGCTCGCTTAGAATTCAGTGGATTAATGCTCAGCATTAAACTAATCAGCAAATGATTCTTGACACAGTGCAAAGAACAGCTCGTCCCTGGACAGAGCCTGGGAGCAACCACCCCAGGAGCTGAAGGGCTCAGCTCCTCTTGCCCCCAACAGCAACAGCCTGCTAGCAGGGGTGAGCAGTCCCACAGCATGGCTAGCCCAATCTCTAGCTCATTCAAAGCCTCCTTGAGCTACCAGCAAAACCAGTGCCCAGGTCGCACACCCAAAAGCACAAGAACTGATTCCTTTACTGAGTCCTGCAGCACCTCCGTCCAGCTGAGCAGGACCAGGCAAAGGCTGTATCCTGAGATGAAGTCCCAACTATCCAGACCTGAGGCTGGGCAGATAAAGGTTCCATCAGGGCTTGGAAGTAAGGAGAGACCCGAATAGCTACCGGTCTTATTTCCCAGTATGGCAAAGAGGGATGCAGCAAAACCCACTCCATATTTCTGCCTCAGTGAGTTCCTTCTCTTCTCAGTGAGTAATGATCACAAAGCCGTTAATAGCTCTTGCCCACCCAGCTGGATTATTGCTGCCCAGTGGCTAGGGACAGTGTAATGCATTGCCTGCAGTGTCAACACGGGAATCTCTCCGCGCCTCCTGCGGCTGGGTTTGATGTGCGGTTTCTGTTTCTCAGGTAACAACACAGAGAAATCTATCCCTGTTAAAGCTCAGATCCCTTCCTCTGTGCAGCTGGCGAATCTGACGCCGGGAATGATGTACAAGCTGTGGGTGTTCCCCATATGGTCTAGCCCCAGCGAGCACTCGTACATAACCTTTACCACCAGCTCAGGTGAGACGGGCTTCAGCGCTTCCGAGGCATGTCACATCCATCACCACCGTCATTCGCGTGGTGGCGGGAGGTGGTTTGACCATGGCTGCATGGAACAACCCTCATCCAACCCCCAGCGGCCCCCTCCCCATCTCTGCCTTTATGAAAGAGCCACCCCAGCATCACCAGGAGGTTGCTCTGCGTTGCACGGAGGTGGAGAACCCCAGGAGGGGATGGGGATCCCTTTGAAGGAGGGTGGAGAACCCCCGTTGCCATGCGGCTCTGCTTGAGGCCCTGCCGCTGTGTGGCTGCACTTCCACACAGCGTTGCTACTCATGGTGATGGTGGGTGCTTTGACCCTGGAGAACGTGCACGTGCTTGTTCCCAGGTTATGGCAGAGGGGCAGGCGGGGAGATCCTGGTGATGGGACAGAGGCGAGGGGCAGGAACGGGAGGGAGAACAGCGTGTTTGCAGACTGCCTCCGTCCTAGTCACGTACCACGTGGGTTTCCCATCCTCCAGGTACCTTTCCTCTGGCAACTTCACATTTAATTGCACAAGCAATTTCCAGGTTTAGCACCTGAGTGATTTTTACAGCTTTCTAGTGAGAAGCTTCGTGCGCTGCCCATCGAATGCCTCAGAAACCCCCTTATTGACTTCCACAGGTTCTCAATTGAGCTTTATGCATTAAAAACCTTCACCGTTCACACTCAATGAGTTTCAGTAAATCGAAACTTCCCCTGTGTTCAGCCGGGGGTTTGCTGTAGGAATCTGCACACAACGTCCTCTCAAAGCTGAGAAACCAAGCAGCAAGCGCCACTGAGCAGCCCACACTGAGAGACGTGCTAGAGAGAGGCTGTGATTTTCAAAGACCTACAATTATCTTGCTCATGTCCAGGCGTGTAATGGAAAGCTCAAGCACTGATTAAGTCTCTCTGCTCAAAAGTGCAAAAGGGAAATGCAACGCACAGCAAGGGAGCGTTGGAGGGGGAGCAGCTCCCCCCACATTCCCTATGCACATCTTATTTGGTGTCCAAAACTTTGGCAAGCCGTAGCACTGCTGATTAATTCCCTGATGTACCGAGATGATGCGGGGACAGATGGCAACTGCTGGTGTTTCTGCATGGCTAATGCTGCCCAGCACTGAGAAACAACCTGCAAGTGCTGGCCCTGGCTCTGTCCTGCCCTAATGTGACCATTCCAACCACAGGCACTAAGAGCTGATTTGCAACTCAGTTTCTCACCCAAACAGCTCCAGGGCTGCATCCCCAGTTTGGTTTCTTGCTTCTGGACCCTCTCCTGCCTCAAATCGCCACGAGCTCCGGGGCCCCCACTCATACCACGCAACCTGTGTTCCTGGATGAGTATTTCCCAACGCGGACCCGCCTTTTGTCTTTTCTCCCCTGCTTTTCACCCATTTGGGACGTGGGAGGTAGAGGGCAGAGCCTCTGCACGACAGACAGCAAGGGCAGCGAATCATTAGACAGAGAGGGGGGAAGCAATATCCTTGGCTGATGGATGCTGGCAGTCTTGGCATATCTGTTTTCTGTAATTGAGGGGTTCCTACAGATATTATCATTGAGACTAAAGGATGGGGCCACTTTCATCCCTGTGATAGAGGCAGATGGGTGACCTGAGCCCTATCACTGTGCGATGCAGAGCTGTCCCCATCCCTGCATGCATAAATGCTGCAGATCCATTTTGCTGCTGGCTGGATCCTGCTGACACAAGCGTGCAGTCCCTGCTGACAACCATAAACCATCAAGAATGCTTCTGACAAAACAACAGCAGTGTTCGGGGTTTGGGGGTTTGGGTTTGCAAATAGAACTGCCCAATGTTCCTGCAGGTTGAGGGCAGATAAGAAAATCCATCCACACTGTGGCTGCAGGACACTGCCCAGGACTCTGCTTCTGATGGAGAGCTCAGTAACCAGAGCTCTTTCCAGCAGTAAAGGACACTTCAGAACTGCAACCATAGAATTCTATCCTTTAATCCCAGCCTGCTTTGGGTTGGAAGGGACCTTAAAGCTCATCCGGTTCCAATCCCTTGCCATGGGCAGCGACACCTTCCACTAGATCAGCTTGCCCCAAGCCCCTGTGTCAAACCTGGCCTTGGATAGTTCAAGGAAGAACTTCCTATTATCTAACCTGAATCTCTCCTCTTGCCAGTTTAAAGCCATTCCCCCTTGTCCTATCCCTACAGGCCCTTGTAAAAACGCAGCTTAATACAAAGAGATCGTCTGTATTTAAAGAAGAAATAAAACTCCCCAGCATGTACAGACATGGGGAAGAGGACTGTGTGAGACTTTACACAGTTAATGATCTGCTTGACAAAGAAAGACAAAACTGATGCTGCTCTCTGTTGGTGGAACACTCAGGTTTGCTATTGGCATACACACAATGACTGCCAGGTGCCATGTCTTCTGCCACAAGATTCTAGTTCATTATAAATAAAGCCGCTGCAGTTGCATTTCAGATCAATCCCTGCTGGATCACGCAGCTGCTTTCCACTATTTCCCCTTGACGCTGGCCTTGTGCGAAAGCAAATCAAAACCCCCTCTCTGACAGCCACAGATTTAATCTCCCCTTCCTCAGCACTGCAATGACAGTCACTCGTTTACTCTAAGTACACGATTGGTGGCACTATCAGCTTGTCGTCATGTGTTGCTTTTCTGGGAAGGATGGCAATTACCCCCTCCCTTGGTGCTAGGCAGTGCCATGATCCTACTGCAGGATCCCCTCAGTACCCAAAATCCTCCCTCCCTGTAAAACCCAAGCGTCATGGTGGCACAAACCCACTTCTCTGGCATCTCATACTCTGAGGACCCCCTTATTCCTCCTTAGTGGGGTTTCTGTAGGAGCCCCCTCCTGCCAGGAGCACCAATACAATGATTTTCCATTTCAAAGCTCTCCAGTAAAGCTTTCCTTCCCCTTCCCTCCCCAAGCACTCAGCTAATTGAATCCAGTTCTCAGCTCTGCTGCTCTAATCTCATTGTCTCCATTACAAGTGCATCTTTGAGGACCTTGTAGCTCAGGTTGTACTGAAGGTAAATATTAAATGTGGCAGCATTAGAGGGAAGAGAAGGGAGAGAGGACGGAGCCAAGGCAATGGGAGGCAGCCTCTTCCATATGGCTTCCCCAGGAGCTCGGTGCTGCTCACAGTCTTCAGGATCTGAGACCATTTTTCTGGCAAACAGAACTCTTTCTCGTCATTCTGCCCTTCCATCCGATCTTCCTTGTCACAGTTTGGCTGCAATTACCTGCTTAGATTTCATCCTAAGGAAAGCACCTCTTCTCTTGGATTTAATTTGCATGGAATAAGCACATGCTTAAAGCCCCAAGATGGTGTGGGTTAGGAAATGAGCCAATTCAACCCGGTTTCAAAGCTTTGTCTCTCTTACAAGAACCTTTCATTCAGAATAGGCTAAAGGAGGGTTCTCTTTGATGATTGCTTTGGAAGCACCATCCTGAGTTTTGTCACACGGGCACCAAAGAGGATGTTCACTGCATCATCCTGGCCCGTTCCAGGCAAAACCCTGCTAAATCCCAACTCAATCCCATCCAGCTCGGCTCTCCCATGCTCCTGCCAGGAATACCTCTCTCTGTTTGCACTGCAGCCTGGTTAAATTTAGCCCCCCCGCTGCGCTGAAGGTTATTTTCTCCTCTGCTCTGTCTTGCTGAATAAGAAGTGCATGTCAATGAGAGCCAGAACATGGCAGCTTGTTGCTATTTATAGGACGCAGATTTGTCTGTGCGACCATGTATGGGAGCTGCAATCAAGAAGTCAGAGTACGTGAGGGAGGACACAGGCGTTAGGAGCCAGAGTGGTGGTTGGGGCACAAAACACCTCCTTGCTTGGTATGAACCATATTAACATTCAGTAGCCTCCTGAAGGTGCTGGGAGCAGTGCTATAGAGCTTGCCCTAGGGGAAAAGACCTCCCAGTAAGACCAGAACACCTCTCATCACCCAGGACCCAGCTGTCATCCATCAATGAGCTGTTCCCACCATGTCCCAACTCATGCTTCGGCCAAGTCTTGGTGGGCTTCCCCAATGCCCTCTTTCCCCCCTATTGGAGATCACCCAAAAGCAGCAGGACCCCTGGGGGGGGGTGGTGGTGGTGTGTGTGTGTGCAGAACCACTGCTCATCACCTCCATGACCCCTGCATGGGCAAGAATTCCAGTTGTTCCCAGCCCTCTGGACTCAGGGATGCTCCTCAGCCCCACTGGACACCAGGGCATGGACCTGCTCAGCACATCTCTTTTAGACCTTGATACTTCCAGGGCAGTTTTCAGACACAGCAAATGAAAGATCAAATCTGTTACCCAGCTTCTTTCGCCACTCTTTGCAATGTCCCTTTCTCTCTGGTCTGTGCTAGGTTTCGCTTTACGTTGTGACCCTTTGCTCTTTGTAGCTCCTGCTAAAACATTGAGTTGACCTAATGCCTCAAAAGGAAACAAAAAGCCAGATCCCTGGGCCACAGCCTCAGATAACCTGGTCACTACAAACAGACACACACCAATGCGGCGCTACAGATAATGTCTAAACCAGTGGACTGTGTCTTACAATCCCCTCTGTGCTTCTGGCCTGTCCCTTATGGGTTTGGTTATTTTCCCTTTCCATTTTCCTCCCAGCTTACACCAAGAACCACGTGGACATCGCCACGCAGGGCTGGTTCATCGGGCTGATGTGTGCCATCGCTCTCCTGGTCCTTATCCTGCTGATCGTCTGCTTCATTAAAAGGAGCAGAGGTGGGAAATACCCAGGTAAGAGCCTTGCATGGCAATCCTTTGTGCTCATGGTTTAAACATCTCCAGGCTTCTGGGGGCTAATCAAATTGGCTTGGATCTTGGATGGATGCTTGTGATTACAAGGGCTTTGCTTTCTCTGTAGTGGGAACTCTTATTAGTGGGAAGCATTTCAGTTCATTAAGGTTCTGGTGAGGGCTCAGTGCTGCAGAGCTGGATCCTCCTGCGATGCTCCACTCAGCCTCTAACTGCAAATTCTCTTGTCCTCATCTAGAAAAGGACCTTTTCAGACCAAAATCTCATTAAAGTTTTGCAAAGCAAAGATAAGGCTTAAGGGAATTCACATCCTCACTCTCTATCTGAGCCCTGGGGCCACTACACCCTTTGCAAGCCCTTCCTGGCACTGGGGTTTTACCAGGCAACGCAAAGCTGCACCTCACCCTTCAGGTCTCTCACAGACTCCACACCAGCTGCTGTTACTGCCTCATAAAGCTTTTTAATGTGAACGTTGCTGATGTGCTTCTTTCCAGTGCGAGACAATAAAGACGAGCATCTCAATCCCGAAGACAAGAATGTAGAAGACGGGTCGTTCGACTACAGGTATGCTTCCATTGGCATGTGTCCCCACGGCTCCCCATCAGCCCCACTCCCAGCCATCACAGCCCTCACCTCCTCCTGCCTCCTTCCCTCTGCAAGCCCTCTACCGAAGGCAACATCTCCTTGCCTAAAACCCTGGAAGAGGAACCAGGCTGTGAGGATGCTGCGAGGGTCTCCTCCTTCCCTTATCGCAGCCTGGGAGGACCAGTCCGGGCAGGGAGCTGGGGCTCTGGCAGCAGGTACCTGGGACACAGCTCAGTGTCACTCCTAACACACAAAACACATAAACTCCGCAGCAGCCTGGGGATGTTCCAGGTCGATCACCCTGTAGCCCAGCCTCTTTCCTACCCATAAGAGAGTATCCAGAGAGAAAAGCTATGTTTGGACCATCGGATGAGCCCTAAAAGCATTCAGAGCACTGATTTGGGGGCCTGCCTGCATCCCAGTCAATGCCTTCCTGTCAGGTCCCATGGCAAACCCCAGCCCTGCAAGAGCCTGCTAAAACCCCTTCAGTTTCACCCAAAGCAGCAGCAGTGCCCATTTCTGCCCCGGGAAAACTCCCGGAACGCATCAGGAAGGGACGAGGCTCTCCCACGCCTGCTCCTGTGCAACGCAGCGCTCGGCTCCACTGCCGGGGGTGGCTGCCCCAAGCAGCAGGTAGTGCATCAGGACACATTGGCTCACCCACACCTGATAGAAGAGGGGGTGTACTGCTTACACCCAGCTTGCCCTTTGAGCCCTGCACTGGGCTTTGCTTTCCTTCAGAGAACTAAAATGCCCCTTTCCATGTGAGCTAAATCCAAGCCCTTTCAGGCAGCAGGAATTTCTCTCCTGCCGTCAAAACAGGGGCTGTTTAAAGCCCGTGCCATTACTGATACTTCTAGCATTACACATGGAGGTAGCAAAGATGGAAAGAGCTTATAAGTCAGTGAGGGATGCAGCAAGACACTCGTGTTCCACCAAAGGCTTTAGAGGCAGCAAAAGGAATGCATCTGCCTGCACACAGCACATAAATGGAGGTGGAAGAGCTGCAGCCCTCCGAACGATCACATTGATGCTGTTAGGAGCATGGTAACTCCATTGCAGTAGCAACATTTTTCCTCCAAAGGATGCCGTAAGCCCAAAGCTCCCCAGGCTTCTGCTGGCATGAGGCAGAGGGCAAATGCACCCCAGCAGGATCCAGAATAAGTTCATAGAATCCCAGCCCGGGTTGTGTTGGAAGGGACCTTAAAGCTCCTCCAGCTCCAACCCCTTCCACTGGAGCAGGGTGCTCCAAGCCCCTGTGTCCACCCTGGCCTTGAACACTGCCAGGGATGGGGCAGCCACAGCTCCTCTGGGCAGCCGAGACCCCTCAATGCTCTGAGCCATGGCAGGGATGCTCTCGGTGCCCAGATGTGTGGGATGGTGTAAATGCCACGTAGCAAACCCGGAAGCTCTCCTCACCCAGGAGGTGCCCACTCCCAATCCTATGGTCTCAGCCCCATCCCCTGCACCTCAGGCAAGGTCTCCACAGCCGAGCTCCTGGCAGTAAGCACTGATTTCAGAGACCTGCTTCTCCAGAGCCCACTGAGGCTGCTGCAGGTCAGACCTCCCTGCACCGCTCCCAAGGCAATTGCATTGTGGGGACTGCTTGCCTTGCATAGAATTAAAACCAAGCTCTTGGCATGGCTGCCAGCGCTGAGACAGTCTCCAGTGCTGTATTTACGGCCCGGGCACCATCCAAGGGCATTGCCTTCCAGGCAGTGGGAAGGAACGGGGTAAATCCCCCATCCTGCCACACAGCAGCTTCTGCGTGGCTGAAGCTCAATCTTCTATTGACAGCCCTATTCCCAAAGTTTGCAAGCTGAAGGCAGAGGTCAGTAGAAGGGCAACAAGAAAGCTCCAAGATGCTCCTGCGTTTCCAATCACACCATCCCATTGATGTCAAGCAAGAACTGCCAAAACCAATCCCCAGCCACCCATGAGCTTTGCCCCGTCCTTCTCAGGAACAACAGGTTTCATGGGAGAAGTAATGGGAGGCAGAAAGGAAGGTGAACCTGAAGGACTGAGATGAAACCCTGTTGCCTGATTAAGATTCAACCTGATTGTGATGTTAGGCTCAAGGAAGGTAGCAATTAGTATTTCAAGCAAGGACAGGAATTGAGCTGACATGAATTCTTCATTGGTTTCCCTCCCCACCTCCACATAGCATGTCTGATACGCTCTCATCATATCTCACATCCTTAATGCCCCGTGCATGCAACTTTCAAATCTCTGTAGCCTATAATTAAGAGATACTGTCACATCTTTCTGTTCCACTAACAGAATAATGGTTTTCCTGAGCAGAGGCTAAGCTGAGAAGCTTGTTTGCAAAGCAGGAAACCATTATCCTTGGCCAATGTTCTGTGCCAGTGACTGTGCCTCATTATACCAAATGTTTAAGCTGCTCATGGGGGAGTCAGTTGGAAACCCTGGCCAATGGGAAGGGAAACTTGAGTGGTTTTAGCTTCTGGGCTCCAGTTGAGATCCAGGATAACCCATGGCACAGGTTACATGGTGGAGGCAGTGCCAGCTTGTCCCGAATGGACCATCTCAGCAGGCATCGAGACAGGAGGACATGGAGCCATCCATGTGAGGAGAGGTCCAGTGAAGCAGGCAGGAGAGGCGTAGGTGTCAATAGATAACACGAAACTCATGCACAACGATAGCAAGGAAACCCAGCACAGCACTGCGAGGGAAACTGAGCACCCCCTCACTTGGCCCTTGTCCTGCTGCACGTCGGTCCCCAGCCACTCGCTAATGGTCTTCAACCACAAGCCCTTTGTGAAGAGCCCACCTGCACCGCCCACTGCTGCTCTGCATGAGCTTTCGAGGGGAAGCCGCTGAGGCTCAGTTGAACTGGCTCCATTTGGTATAACGAGGCAACCAGCTCCATGAGGAATGCAGACATTTTGGTTTGTAGCACTGCCCCTGTAAATGCAGACCTCATCATACCTCTCTCTGATCAGGCTCTTTCTGCTTCTCTCTGTTTTATTCCCATTCTTTCTTCTCCTTTTCACCTGGTCTATCCACATGGACCATGAAGGTCTCTTGAAAGGTAGGACCACGTGCTGCCAGAAGCCCGGCACATTTAGCTTTTTCTTTATATTCCTTCCTTTGAGCTATTTATTTCTTTAGAGCTGAAACTGTTACCTCCCCCTCCCTATTCCCACGTACCTGCCTCCACCTAACACATTAAACAAGATCCCTCTAACTCCTGCTGGCATCAGAGGGTACCCCCATGTCCAGCGATGCACCTCTTGCTTGGGATATGCTGGGCACCCCCAGCCACATCCCTCCTGGTGGAGCTGGACCTGGAGATGATGCCCTTGGTGCACTCACCGTGACACCAGACACCCAGAGGATGGTGGCAAGGGACACAAGCCAAACACCTTTAGGTCCTGGACAACCTGCCCACTCTTTGTCTCAGCCCTGGCTCAAGCCTTCCCCTCCTTCTCAATGATTCATGCAGCTCAGGACAGTGTTTCCCACATGGTTTGCATCTGGGTGCTCTGGTTCTCTGACACACATATCAGCCACCCCCACCCCCCCAAGGAATCTTAACAGGGTTATAACGCATCAAGCTGCTGATGCCTATCTGCTTCACCCTCCTAATGCACTAACAGGATAAACAGTAACAGAGAGAGGTAAAACCAGGGGCGTGTGCCACAAAGGCACAAGCGGAGTGTTTGCTGCTGCAAACCCCCCTTAGGGAAAATCTGGCTCTAAGATTCAGCTTTAACCACAGCCCAAACCTTGGGAAAGGTTTGCAAATGAAGGGAGCTGGGTTTTGCCACTCTCTACTTGGCATTTATTAGGCTTTCTAACTGGCAGCCCTGCTTGCAGGCTGAATTCTCTTCCTCCTCACCCCCATAAAAGAAGCTGCTTTCCCAGCTAACAAGTTATGTTTTATTGTGATGCCAAGTTAACACAAGGTCTCCAATATTGGGTTTTGTAATATTGCTTTAATTCACAAAGGGCTGATAGAAGGAAATACAGTAGAAAGCTGAGAGTTGTACTGTGGGATACCAAATTCCTCCCCCACTGCACAGAGCTGATGCCATTAATTAAATGGCATGAAAGAGATTTAATGCCTTCCCCAGCTAAAGAGGGTTTTGCTCCCTGGCCCAAGCAAAGTGCTTCTCGTGCCTTTGTGGGAAGCAAACACCTTTGAGTGGGCACCGACTACCAAAGGCTGCAATCAAAGCCCTGCACTTGTGCTGGGTTTAAGGGAAATGAAGGAACAGAGTCGAGTGTCATGCTGGGGAGTCCAGAACTAAACCAACCCCAATAGAGAGTCAGGAATGGAGGTGGGAGCACAAATACAAGGTACATGTGTGAAACCCTGAGGGATAATACAGAATTTGCATGCTGGCCCTAAGATCGAAGATAAAGCAAGGACAAGTTGATATGAAAATTACCTTTTATATATAGCATCCCACTCTCATCCTCCACACAATGTTATCTGGATGGATGAGCCTTTGCCCTCCAGAGAGAAAACAGCTTTGCCCTGCTTCTTTGGTAAAAAGATTTACTTAAAGGGTTGGGGATTATTTCTGTGGGTCAGACTATTTATTTTACAGTGACCTGGCTTAATCTTCTGAGTGAAAAAGAGAAAAGGAGAAAGAACTGAGCAAACAAGCTTAGATGCTCAGAAATAAGCTTGGAAAGGTAAATTCCCATGAGTTTTGGAAGCTGCACAGAACTTGGCATCCCATACATGCCCCCTCCCCGTTCTTTGAGAGCACTCCCCATTGCATGTAGCTATTTAAACAGCCAAGTGGAGGGGTTATGCAAGGAAATCTGGAAGCAAACCTCACTAAACCAGGTTCCACCAAGGGCAGCTAAAATGCTAAGACAAAGAAAGAACATAAGCAATGACAAGGAAAGGATATTTAGAACATACATCCAGTTGGACTGATCTAAGCATTGTACGTAATAGAGGATAAAACCCCACAAGTGCTGTCTATAAACTAAGACCACGAAGGTTGGGCTTGCAGAAACACCCACCACAGCACTCCTCCTATGTGGAGGATGCCTCCCAGCCTCCATACACGGGTCAGACACCATGACTCGCTGTCTGCAGCTAGAGCACCCCACACTTGGGGGCTTTGCTCAGTGCATGAGCACACTGGATCTATCTTTTGAATATCCAGACCTTGGCTGAGGGGTTTTAGCCCTGTTCTCAACCCTTAATGGTGTCTGTCTGTCTTCTGCTACCCAGCGATGAAGACAACAAGCCCCTGCCCAACAGCCAGACCTCCTTGGACGGCACGATAAAGCAGCAGGAGAGTGACGATAGCTTGGTGGACTATGGAGAGGGGGGAGAAGGGCAGTTTAATGAGGACGGCTCCTTTATCGGCCAGTACACAGTGAAGAAGGACAAAGAGGAGACCGAAGGCAACGAGAGCTCGGAAGCCACCTCCCCAGTCAATGCTATTTACTCGTTGGCATAGTGCAATGCACTGAACCCACAAAGAGCTGGAGGTGTTTGTAGTGGATGGGGGTTAAACAACAGCCGCCACCACCTCCAACAGCAACGTGTGAATGAAGCAACCAACAATGATAAGAAAAAACACAAAAAAAATAGAAAACCAAGTTTAAACCCAAGCGAAAGGCAGCCCAGGGGCTGCCGATGCCATCTTCTCCTTAGCAAACACGCAAACAGCAAGGACTCCGGGGGCACGGATGGGTTGTAGCTGTAGCTGGAAGCTGGGCTGAGCCACAGGGGCTGGAGGAGCGGGATGCTCGAGCTGCACCCCAGCTTCAGGGCTGGTCCCAGTACCCCAAGCCAGCCTGGTGAGGGACATGAGGTGGGCTCAGCTGGCCCCCCCCCCCCCCCCCCCCC
>JAOEHY010039467.1:0-29206 GCA_025447955.1 Psilopsiagon aurifrons
TCATGGAAGGCGTTTGAAAGACTTGAACAGACATTTAGTATTTTACTGAGAAGAAGTGATCTGCCTTCCAAAGGTCAGAACTATTTAAAGTTTATGATTTTCATTTAGGCTAATTTCTAGTTGCAGCTTATCTCAGGTCTTCAAATCTTTGACTGAGAATTTCCCTCCATTTTTCTTGAGAGTTTTCAGTCATCAGCTTCCTGAATCCTACAGCTTCTCTCACTTGCAGATCTCATGTGCTTCTTATCTATATACCACCAAAAAGACACTATGCTGGTGAATCTAACTGCTCAGCAACTCTCATGTCTTCTCTCTTAACTTATGCTCAAATCTTTTGCCACAAATTGCTCAAAAGGTAGGTTTTAATTTCTGCTTGCCTACATGTAATGAATAAACAGAAAAGGGATGAAAGAGTTAAGTCATATAATCCTAAACATGTAAAGGAGTATTATGAAGGCTGTGAAGCATAACCATATGCTCTGCTCAGAGCTATGCCAACAGAGCTATGCCCAGGCAGCCAGGAAGGCCACCAGCATTGTGGTCTGTAACAGAAATAGTGTGGCCAGCAGGGCTGGGGCAGTGATCATTCCCCTGCTTCTTTGATTTCCTATGTCAGTGATGCAATGCTTCTCTTTTGCCAGAATCCACAGAAGAATTCCTCAAAATTTCTCTTAGGAAGCATAATTTAGAAATTATTCACTGCATTGTATAGGGCACTACTCAGAGTTGTTTCTCCCATCAAGATCCTCACATTGAACAAGCACCTTTCAGCAACTGTACATTGCTTATGCTTGTTTTTTTCTCATGATGGGAAGGCTGTAACTTCACCTCTCTTAGAAGAGGCATATTTTAGATCGTTTAGGCTGGATATGAAACCCTAGGTTTGTTTTCTTTAGCATGTGTTATCTGTAGAGGTAGCATAAGTGACCAAATTGGATCATACCAACTTAGTGAATTTGAATACATTAGCCCCTGAGTTTAAAGGGCTCTTCATGGGACAGTTCTCACTTTTCTTTATACAAAGGTTGAGAAATCCTTCAGATCTCAGGATGTCAAACTATACATACAAAAAGTTTGTTACACAAAAATAAATCAGAGTTCAAACCCAAATAGGATGTTATTCCACAGGCAAACTAAACCAGTAGACTGTATTAAAACCACAATGAAGTAAAATTTCACCCTATTACCAGGAAATGATAAGAATACAAATACAATCTGTACTGACTGTCCCCCAAACTTCACATCTGACCAAGCAGCACACAGTTGCAAGCTAAACACCTAAGCCTTCACCTTGAACTCCTCTTTTGCTTTTGAAAAACAAAACTCCCTTCTCACAACAGCTGTGGCTGTGCTCCAGAAAAACCTTGTAAGGGAGTGAACCCAATCAATGCCCTTTAATAGCAACCTGCTGCTGAATGGAATTGGCCCTAAATTGGGCTGCTTGAACAGAGAGACCAAACTGGGAATGAAGTTAGGGACACAAATTGGCCATGACAGCTTACTTGGCAAGTGAGAGCCTCACGCTCTGGCCCTGGGTCACATATTCAATGTTAACATAGCCTTAGCAATCTTGAGAAGACAAAGGCAAGGTTTTTATATTTTGCAATGGGTGGTTATTATGTTTCAAATTACATAAAATACAGTTGCTTACTGCTTTCAGAAGCGCAGATTTTAGCTGAGCTATATCTAATCACTGGTATATCTGAATACTCTGAAAAAGCCTCCTAACTGTCCCCTATGAGATTATATTTTGTAAAGATATCTTCCCAGCATTCTAGATACCCATTGCTCACCCCAATATCCAGCAAAATGAACCCAAGAAATGAAAAGTCCTTCAAATCTGGACCTTTGCAATGCACTAAGTGGTTGAGAACAACCCAAGAAATGGTTTGCTTTATCTATGGTCTGCTATGCAGTTCTTACAAAATGATCAAAAAAGCAAAATAAAGCAAAAAAGGAGGAGATTACAGAGGTTACCATGCCAACAGAGGTATTTTAATAGTATTCCATGTAGCTGCTTATAAGATCAAGCTTTTTTCATTAAAGTACAAGATTCAATATTAGTGCACTGAGAAATATATTCTTCTTTAAGGTGTGGTAATGCTGCATATTATTAGCAAAGAACCAAAACTGAATTTCAGTCCTGACCATGTAACTTTTGCTGACATTTCTTTCCTTTACTGCTTCGGCAGTATACCTTTGTGTATGTTGTCATTTTGAACTTCACCCATAAGCAGAGGTATTAGTGTCATCTGCTGAATTGTTCAAAATGCGTGTAAAAGTGTGAGTAAACCCCAACCATAACTTGGAGATTCCCTTTTGTTATGACTATGTAGTTATATGTTAAGCAAATTCATCAAGAGATATATATTTTTTTAATTAAATACTGAAGACAGTGGGAAAATCATAAAGTCTTGTCACTCTCAGATAAAAGTCATGTATAAGATGGAGCTTTTGCAATACAAGAATCAAAATCTTTTATCACGAGGTTTTATTGCCTTCACGTAATTTTAAAACTTGGTTTTGTCCTTAAGGCATTGAAAACTGAATGGTACTTCCCAAGTTCTGTCCAGACAATGAAATAATAAGGAATTAATTTTCTTTATTGTAAGTTCAAACTTTCTATCGGTACAAATTTGAAAGAATATAATGGGCAAAGGAGGTAGTGAAGATCATCTGAGTAGCAAGGAAAGGAAATTCATCAATAGATATGTCCCCATTACCTTGCAGTTTTGCATGGACTCCTGAACACTGTCTTGAAAAATTTGCTGAAAAAAGCTAGCTAAAGGTTCAAATGTATACTGTTGTAACACAACTGTGGAACTCGTTGCTGCAGGACATTGACCTCTGGGACAAATTTCCATAGGCTTAAAAGGCAAAAGTAGAAATCAATGGAAACATGCAAAGGCATGACAAGTACCTGGGGACATCCTTAAACAGCAGTCAGTGGGGCGCTAGGAGGAACTTCTAAAGAAATGCCTTATCCCAATTGCCAATTTGGAATATTTAGTGCTGGCTGTTGTCACTATTGCTTGCCTCCATTGAAATTATCCTATCCCTAGCAAAGACCTCAGAGCCTTTCCAGAAGTCTTTCTAAAAGGGTAAAAGAAGAACATGACTCAAGTGCTTGCAGAAGACTCTGTAATCATTTACAATGTTACAGAAGACCCTCGCATGTGGAGGGTTTGATTCAAAACGATGAAGGGAGAAGTGCAGAAAACACTGAGGTAAGGCTGGATGAGAGGCTGCAACCTTGTTCAATTAATACATGTGGCCCTGAGTTCTCTTTCTGAATATAGTACAAGCCAAGAGCTGATGAACTACACCATAGACACACACCTTGCATTGATGAAGAGTTTCTGAGCCATGTCCCCAGGGCCAACTCAGCAGGCAGTCTGGTCTCATTCTGGTTGGCAACAGGTCTCTTTATGTAAGGGGACATGTCCTTTTGGAGATGACTGAGGTTGGAAGGGACCTCTGGAGGTCATCTGCTGCAAAGAGAGCCATCTGAGAGTCTATGGCACGACCTACTTTTATTAAAGTGGAGACACTCTGTCACCTTTTCAAATTTGAGTGTTTCCAGATGAAAGATTTCCATTTTCTAAAAGCAAGGAAAGCTATTGTTTCTCTCCCCTTCTTCCTGTATGTTTCCTAGGTACATTTTTTGGTATGTTTTTCCTCTCAATTTGAATGCAAGCATTTTTATGAACTTACGAATCTTTTGTGAAATTAAATCACTAAAGATTGTTCCCAAAGCTTTTACCTCAGCTGTAGTGTGTTATTTAATTCTAATAAATGACTAATAATTCCTTTGACTATTTACCCAAGAGAGGGTAGTTTATAGATGTATGTGAAGTTGCTATCCTCCAGGCAGTGGTGGTGGTGGGTTGGGTTTTTTTTCCTGTGAGTTTTACATGACTTGCTAAGATCATTGGCCAGTGAAAGGTTCTCCCTCTCTCATCTTTTTGACCCATGCAATTACTGTCAGCTGTAAGTAGATGGAGAAAAAAAATCTTAATTTTGCTTTGCTGGGAGGCCATGGAGGTGATGTTTCCTCAGGGGCAAGAAGTGCACCAGTTACACTCTATCTCTGGAAAGCAAGTGCTGCTTAGCTGTTACAACGGTGCAGTCTACCTCCTATCAAAAGTGGAGAATTTCTACCAGCAGCCACTGCTTTGGACTTGTTGGCTTTTTTTTTTTTTTTTTGTTTAATATATATAGGGATACAGAGAACTCCACCAACCACTATGCTCTTCATAAATATTTCAAAAGTTAACTCTGTGGAGGCTGCGATAAAGGTGCAAGGATTTCAATGTTTTATTAATATAGATGTTGGCTTGCTTGCTTATCAGCGCAGTGTTTTCTGTATTGCAGTTTAAGTATTTCTCTGTAGGGATCTGTCAAACAGGAGGATGGGGATAGTTCAAGACAGTCACCTGTTTGAACATGTCCAGCAGGACACTACTAGTAACTCCAAGGCTTTGTTCTGATCACTGCCAAAACAAGGACCTTTGAAGATCAGGACTAAAGGTCTCCAGAGCTGTTAAAAACACTCCTGTCAGAGTTCCGAGGAATTTCTCAGGTAGAGAAGGAAGAAATCACCCTCAATTGAGTCTTGGACACAAAATCCCTCTGGACCTTGGGAGGCATTTAAGTATGTTGAAACTGTAATCAGGTGGCAGTTCTGCAAGTAAATACATCTGCCTCTTAAAAACAAAACAAACCTGTAAATGTTTACTGCACTGGCTGATTCGGGTGATTGCAATAAGTGTTTCTCTTGCTCTCAGCAACATAAAGGGAAAAACTTAGATACCTGGTAAGCCCAAGCTGTTATGATAACTCAGTCTATACATACAAACTGAGGGACAAAAGGCTAGAGAGCAGCCTCACAGAAGGAGATCATAGAATCACAGAATGATTTGGGTTGAAAGGAACCTTAAGGATCATCTAGTTCCAACACCCCTGCCATGGGCAGGGATCTGGGGGTTTGGGTTGACAGCAAGTTGAATACTAATCCACAGTTTGCACAGATAGATAAGAGGGCCAACCATATCATGTGGTGTATCAAGCACAACATAGCCAGCTGTTTAAGGAAGGCGATTGTCCTGGTCTATACTGCACCAGTACAGTCCCATCACAAGTATGCAGCTGCTGTTTTTAAATAATCAACTGCCTACCTTTCCTTTCACTTAGCTCTGCCTGTAGGTGACTGAAAACCAATTGTGTCCCCTGTGAAACTAGCCACATTATTCCTTTGTATGATGATGTATAGAAATTGATTTGCCTAGAGTGGCAGCTTAATAAGCCATCTAACCTCAGGACAGACCACTGAGGTTTTTCATTGTTACTGAATATTTATCCAAACTTTGGATTTAAAATGATATCTTAAAATATACAGTATTTTTGCTGAAATGTCCTAAGAGTGTTTTAAATAGCCATGTTTACTCAGATAATCAATAAAGCAACTTTTACTTCCCCATGTAAGGCATCTGGCATTGTAATGCCATGTATATAATTACTCCAAGAGTACCAGACAAAGTTATTTCAAATAAAAATAAAGCATAGTTTGAAAAGTAATTTTAATTATTTATTGATATAATTAAGCTGTATTAATGCCCTTTATTATCCATATTAAAAATTCACAAGGGTTTTCATCCCTTTCATCTTTATTAGATGTGTCATAACTTGTTATGCATTTTCATGAACTATTGATGAATATGAAATGCTCAAAAGCAATTTTTTCCTTTTAGTTATAATGACTATATGGGGAGTACATTAATATTTGAACAAGCAGTTATATTTGCTAGTTAGTATAATTTCTAGTACTCTTCCTTAGTATGCAGTACAAAGGCAACATCCTAAATACATAAAGCCTACAAATCCTTGCGGGTGAAAAAAAAATAAATCTTTTAAGTAGTATATGCCATAGTTGACTATGCCTCCTTATCTCATAAACGTGATAGTATTTTGATAACCTAAAATGTGCAGAAGATACTGAACACATTGGTAAACATTATGATGAAATAGGCAGGAGCTTCACTATTAAAGACAAGTTCACAGAGAAGTTGAGGTTTTCTATGAAAAAACATGGAGGTCTTCTAAATTTCAGTATTAACTCTTTTAACTTTAACTCGACATTTGGAGAGTTTTTACTTGCTTGCAATAGAAAGAAGACAGCATAAAAATAAAGTAGGATACTTCCATACCTAAGAAAGACTTGTGGGAGGAATTTGGAATATAGGCTAACCTGGGTAAAGTTTGTAATTTTACTTTGAATAATTTTATGGGTTTGTTTACTTCTAGCTCTTTATCTTTCTAATTTTATAAACTGGATATTGACAATGCTTTTAGGCCATAGACATCTTCTGATACATTTGACTTCCAGTGTATCAAAAGTTCTAAAACATTAATGCTACCTTATACTGACCAGGGATTTCCATTTACAACTAGTAGGACTTGCATTACTAAATCAATTACTTTGGGAAAACTCATCCTTTAACTGCCTAAATGAAGAGTGAGTAGAGAATTCTTAAGTGTCAGTATTTCTACCCAGAAAATTAAAAAAAAAAAAAGTCGGAAAAGCCAGTGTTTAGAAAGTGGAAGTAACTGCGCCTCATTGACAACACAGTTTGGCAAGTCACAAGGACATTAAGCAACTAAAAGAGAAGAACTGAATAAAAATAGAATTGGAGTCCTCAGATTCTTCAGTACTCAACCAGATCAGCTGCTTTGTTTAGGGACATATTCTTGAATTGCATTACGCATTTGCATAAATGAAACATGGGAGTAGTCACTGCTTATGTACGGAAAAGCTAAGGAGCTGCCTAACCACCTGCAGTACCAAACATTTCATTTAAGGGGCCATTTTATTTCTTTTCCTCTAGGTGCGTTGTAAAATTCGAAAGCAATGTACTCATGTTCATGTCATTAAAATCTGAATTCATAATTAATTCATTAAACGCAGTAACAAAAAGCAGCAATGCACAAGTTTTTGAAGTTAGTTTTATAAAAGCTCATTCTGATTGGAATTAAAATAAATAATTTAAAATAAAATAAAAAAAGATCTGATCTGGAAGTCAGGATCAAGTGTACCCTGACCAACTTCACTGACAGTACCAAACTGGATGGGGAAGTGGACACTTTGGAAGGGAGAGCCACCCTTCAGGAAGACCTCTGGCAGGCTGGAAGAGTGGGCTAACAAGAATCTCATGAAGTTCAACAAGAACAAGCGTAAGGTCTTCCCACTGGCAGAATATAATCCAGGAGCACAGCAGGGGCTGGGACCTGCCCAGCTGGGGAGCAGCTCTGTGGAAAGGGACCTGGGTATCCTGGTGAACAACAAGCTCAATATGAGTGAAGACTGTGCAGCTGTGTCAAAGAAAGCCAACAGAATGCAGGGTTACATCAGGAAAGGCATCACCAGCAGAGGTAAAGAAGTCATTATCCCATTATACTCAGTGCTTGTCAGGCCACAAGTGGAATACTGTGTTCAGTTAAGGTCCCTTCTATAAAAAAAAAAATAAATGTGTATGGGCTGGAGAGGATTCAGAAAACGGCCACAAAGACGGCCCAAGGACTGGCAAGCCATACGAGAAAAAGCTGAGATAACTGGGTTTATTCAGCCTTGAGAAAAGAAAGCTCAGGTGAGACCTTATCACCATGTTCAAGCATTTAAAGTGTGGCTATAAAGAAGATAAAGACTCAGTTTCTACAAGGAGTCAAATGGAAAAGATGAGGGATAATGGATGCAAGTTACTTCTGTGGAGATTCCAGGTAAAAAATTTCACAAAATCAATCAGCCATTAAAATCATCTCCCCAGTGGTGCATACTTTCAAGATTCAGCTGGACAGGGTGATGGGCCATCTTATCAAGACTGTGCTTTTATCAATAAAGGTTGGACTAGATGATCCTTGAGGTTCCCTTTAAACCTGGTATTCTGTGATTTTAAGAATGAATTAAACCTGTTCGACCTGAATTATTCCATACTGGTGTAGGAAATCCCAGGCAAAAATAAGACATGAAAAACTGGAAAATTAAATCAGTGAGAAATTGGGAGTGTATTCTGTAATTGTTTACCATCGATCTTGTACGGTAAAGCAGTTCTATAACTCAATTTAAAAGCCATTATACTTTGCTTAGTTAGTACTGCAACACAGGTTAAAGCAGTCAGAGCTACCTGCTGAATTTAACTACAGAATAACACAAAGAGCAAAAAGATAAATTTGACCTTCCGTATTTCATATTTTTATGATAGCATTCTATTTGTTAGGTTTTTTCGTCAAAAAAAATAAACCTCAGCGCAACCTTAGTTGAAGCAAAAAAAAAGTACCAAGAAAAAGAAAAAAAGCCCATTTATTAGGCAAGTTACTCTAGCAAGTGGACAGTAGCATCACTCAGAAAGTCAGGCAGTAAAGCAGCAGTAGAATGTAGCCCTCCAGCGCAACAATAGGTGTCTTATTTTTTCCCTCTCTTGCAGGCTCCTGCTTTACTATTCCAACATAGGAGGTCCTTCAGACAATAGTCTGTTTCATTGCTTATATGTGATTTATCTACAAATCCATTCCACTGTGCAGTGAGCAAGGCAGAAATCTTAGGGAAAAATAGTAAATCATAAAACAATTAAAGATGGTATCATAAGCCGCCGGCCACAGACCCAAATGAAGGCTGCTCAGAAAACATTATATTTAGATATTTTTGAAAACCAAGAACATTTATTTTACCAACTGAAAGATTTCACTGCCTGTTTAATCTGTTGTACATTATTACTAATGGACTGAGAATAATTGGCTCTCTCAGGCCAGAGAAAAATGGTAACTAAATACGCTCTTTAGTCTACAGACTATTCCACAGTATAATAAGTACTGTTCAAAATAAAATTCACTCTTGGGAAAAATATGACATATTATAGTCTGCTTTTTGGATTCAAAAAGAAAAGATGCTTCTGCAAGTATTTTATTCAGAACACAAAAAAAGAGTGGGTACAGCTCCCAGAAGACAGTATTTAGAAGGAGAAAATACTTAAAGCATCAAAATCAAAAGTACATCAAAAGGCAAATGGCAACCTACTTGTCATGGCAGCCCATCAGTAATATAATTGCATGACAGAATCATCCAGAGGAAACTTGAAGGATGCTAAGAGAAGTGTCTGATGGGAGTCTTTTGGGAGACAGATGCCACTTCTGGAAAAAATAGACATTATGGCTAGAAATTGGACTTGGTGTGATTGTTGTTCAGAGATGAGATGGCTGAAAATGCTGTTAGGTGTTGTACAAGCAGAATCCAATCTCGTCAGTAGTGGAGGAAATTTAACAATATGTTGACTGGGAAGATATGACAGCAATATAAAGCCTCCCAGACTCTTTTTTGAGATTTTATTTTTGAGTGTCTTTATGATTTTATTTTTGAGCCCCGTTATGATTCTTTCCTTTTTGAGAAAGATTCATAAATGGACTAGCTGAGCCATTTAATTTTTAAGAGTATCACCTAGAACTTTTTGCCTACTTTTATGAATACAGTGAAGACAGTGCTTGCAGTCTGTAAAGGGCTTTAGAATCCTCTAACCTAAAGACATAAATGCATTATTACTAAGGAATTATACTTTTTCAATAAAATTATCTTACCTTAGACATTTGGTTATCTTCAAAATTGTTTTGTTTTTCTCTTATGTTACACATACAGTTACTTGAGATGCTTTTCAATTAAATGCTAGCAGTTACTCTGTGGCTTTATCTTTATCATAAACATTTTCCCCAACAGATGAATTCTCAGCACCCTCAGCTGGATGATGAATCAGTGTTTGAAAAGTTCTTGGTATTTTTTTTTTTTTAGCACAGTGAATACCATAAAAAGTTCTATGTGAAGATGTGTCCCTGGCTGCTCATTAGAGCACTGGAAAGGAGCAAGAAGTTGGTGTTTGAAAACTTCATTTGCATTGTAGTTTACTAATTGCACCTTACAAAAAGACCCACAAGACACTGGATGGGCATGGTTTGTCTTCCCCTTTTTCATAGCATAGGGATTATGGAAAACAATATGATGAAGTAGATTGACTGGAATGAGTTAACAGGTGGCTGGGAATTGAAATTATAAAGGAAACTAGGATAACATGGGCTCAGTGACTGGGCTGGCTGCATTTGCATGGAAGAAGGCAAGTCTGCAAGCTACATACTTTAACTGATCAATCCCTAATGTGTACACATCAAGACGCAACCCACTGCTGTTAAGTTCTAGAGACTGCTTCACTGCATTACATTTTTTGTGCTTTCTGTGTAGGATCTCTCACTCCAACTTTTTCAACTCATAGTTGAATCTCTTTGCATAGAGGGTAAACCCATATTCTAGTGATCAGAGAAAGAGGAAATATCCCATGCCTACATGAGATAAGTATTGTTTCTACTCTCATAGGAGGAACTTAAGCTTGTCACTGAGAACTTATCTGAAATCCAGTTCACCCAACTTTAAAGCACTAGCATAAATTGTTTAAATTGGTTTCCACAGAGCTCACTGTATCCTGCTACAGTGTACTTTCTGACAGGAGGTTTAATTTGCTTGGAAAGCCAAAGTACAATCCACATCCTTTCTGCAATGCAACACATTGTGCATAGTTAATGAGCTAACATTTTATACCTTTACTGCATAAACAGCCCTTTTAATGTTGATTGAAATATGATTGAAATGTAAATCTTGCCCTCCACACACTTTTAATCTTTTAAAATAGCATTAAATATGCTTTACAGCTATTCAGCCTAGTACATTCCCTACTAGAGGTGAGATAATTAAATATATTTTTTCTGTAAAATTTCATAAGACTACCTCATTTTCCAAGCAGATGCAACAGTACATACCACAGCACATCGGAAATTATTCCCTTTGTTGCAATGTAAGATGAAACCCTGGTGTGACATTTGGTAGCAAGACTTGGTTGGGGTTGGTTTCCATGCATCCTGCTCTAAGTTTGGATTGCAAAACAATTTTAAAAGAAGCAACAACCCCAAAGTAACTCTAAGTGAACAAGTAAGGCTTTGGCAGATGTTTGCTCAGCAGTGGGTACAGTTCAGCACAGTTGGTATTCTGAAAGTGGTCTTCACAGGAGGTAGGGTACCATATTTGTTTTCTTTCTCTGAAGTTTGTGCCTTATATTTAACCTCTCCAAAATTCTTCCCTGGAGCTTTGGGAAGACAGATAATTACATATAAATAAAGCAAAATTGTTCCCAGTATGTTACTTAGGATATCAGTAACACTTGGGAGGTTAAGGTAGACTTGAAGGCAGTGACTTTTGTTTACAGACTGCCTGAAGGAGTGAATTTCATCCACTCTGAAACCAAGGAGTAATTTCTGTCATGAATGAACACCGGAAATTCAAGACCTGGAATGCAGAGCTCTCTTTTTTTCCTGTTACAGCTCTACAGAGAAGGCACACCATTTCCTCAGACGTACTTAACAATCTCCCCAGTGTGAAATAAACCAGACACCTTACAGGTAGTCTTTAAAACCCTTTTCTACTTGAGATGAGGATATTTGCAGTTTCAATATTTTTCTTCTGTTTAGACAGTTCATACTAGAGTTGGCCTTGAAAATTTTCTGAAAGAAATTAACATTGCAAAATAGTTTGTAGCATATTTTACTACTATCAAAGCCTTTAATAAAATATAAGTTATTATAGAAAGTGTACCCAAAATCCTAGTGGAATAAATAATTCTTAACTATAATTTCAGTACTACTTCTGATTCTCCCAGCTTCTGTGAAAATTTTTATTTTGCTAAGAAAAGAGAAGATATGCGTGGCTATAGAACAGTTTCTCATTACTTCTGGCTGTGGAGTAGCATAAAATATTAGCCACAGACTTTACTAATGATTGCACACTGTATATAAGCATGAGAAATACAGAAACAGATGCACTGCTGACTTTGGAACAGGTTGAACCATTTAAGAGAAGGAACAGATATCAAAACACATATCTGTGCCATGGACTTGAGATAAAATAATAAGAAATAAATAACCCTTGTCAAAAAATATTTTGTAAAGCTCTTTCCTGTCGGTTGTAAGACACAAACATAAAGAGCAACGTCTGTTTTCCCCTTCTGTGTGCTCCTTTTCAGCTCAATCCTTTCAGGCTTTCTAGAACATGTTCAATGTGCCAGTAGGCCTTCCCAGAATATTTTGTCCTGAACACTGTGACTACAGGCTTCTTTTTTCCCACCTCTACCATCAGTCAGCCGGATTTTCTGGGTTCCACCCCTCAGAAAGGATAATTTGCAACGCTTGGTTTATTACTATCTCCAGGTTAACACAAAAGTGACAGCAACAGAACTGTTCGTGCTAAACCTAATAAGTATTATTTGAAGATGTAACTCACAGTATTCTACTAACAAAAGTAGCAGAAACAGGATTCAAAAGTCACTTGAAATAATGCTACAAAAAAGTATGTGTAGGAGTATTGAAGAGAGCTTATCTGTGAGAGTGGAAGGTAGAAGGTAGCTTTAATCCTCACAAAAACCCCTACACAGCACTATAGGTGTTACTGCCCACCTGAGCAGGTTTATCCATACAGAGACATTGCATTGCATAGGACAGTGAGCTCCACTTCTCACCAAGAGCCTTAGCCAGTGCTCAGCACCTCAGTGGCAGGATATGCTGCTTCTGCTTCCTGCTCTTCCTGCTTTGCTCCTGCTTCCTGTTCTGCCTTAGTGCATCTCTAAATCTCCCAACAGCAACTGACCATCACGCATAATGATTTTACTTTTTGTAAAGTCAAAATGCAATCAGTGCAAGAGGCAAGCGACACCAAGACAAAAGTAAGCTAGGCATAAGCCTCCCTGCATGGAAATCAGCTCCACATTTGCTACTGGAAGCAGTGTTATCAGATGGACTTCTAAGGTCCCCAAGAGCACATAAAAGATGTAGCTGCAGTGCACACAGAGCAGAGCAACTCAGCTTGGTTAACCTGCAACGTCACAGCACTAGGTGTGGGTCACTTAGCCAAATGCAGGCTGTGGGAAAGGCCTGCCCTACGTGCCACATTGCCATGCACACATTCATCTTTTTCTAGAAGTGAAAATATTTGCTAAATTATAACAGTCATTATAAGGTTGATGAAGACCCAGGTGTTCATTCCAATTTTGAGTTTAGAACCACTACTTTCAAGCTACAAATGATTTTTTTAGGATATTTGGACAAAATAATGAGTGTTCTCCTCCTGTCCCCATTTTCTGAAAACACAATCCTCCTCCAGGCTTAATCTGTTACGAGTCCAATCTCATATAAAAAAAAACTTCTAGAAAAACTTAATTAAACGTTAGCATTTGATAAAAGCCTCTCTACTGATTATTTGGCCAGAGATCTTGCACTGTGAATTCTCATAAGCAATTATCAAACCCCACACAGCTATTTAAGCTGTTGGGTGCAGAATTCATAGTTTTTTTAAGAAACATACCTCAGAATTCTTCAATACCTCTTGTAGATAAACTCATTCCTTTTTGGTAAAATGAATTAACGCATCTCAATGAGGGATTTTAAAATTTAAGTGTTACAGATGACTTGGGCAGAAAAAAATGAGACTTCATAGTTCAGATTTGCTCTGGCTTTCTGAAAGAAGACCAAAGGTCTTATTTTTCACTCTACTAAAAAAATCCCTTAAATATATCTTGCTGCAGTCTTTGAAAATGTGTATCTTAACTACATACAGAATACTATCCTTCTCTTCCTAACAGAAAGCATGGATCACAGTAGAACATTATTTGATGTCCAGATGCTTTCTAAATGAAGAAACCTTTTTTTTCCTGTCGAAAAAGCTGGGATTCATACAGATAGCTATCAATACTATTAACAGAATTACCTGCATAAATCCTTTTACTTGAACTGGGCTCCACAATCTGTATAGATTTAATGTAGGTTTTGGCTGTCTTATTTGCCATATAAAGGTTTTTTTTTTGTTTTGTTTTTTTTTTTAATGTATTTACTTAGCTATGATAAAACTGTATATATTTTTTCTACATAAATCACATATCTACTTAAATACCTTTAGTCTCCTCTCCTATTAGCACTATTCCATTAGTTTCATGTGCATTTAGGAACAATGTTTGAGCAAAGAGTGGTATTTAAAGAGCTTACTATTGAGTGACTGCTAACACAATCAGATCCCACCCCAGTGAGAAAGCCTGTGTTTCATCTTGGGTGCTGCTCAGCTCATCACTGCATGGCCAGAACTCTTGTGTGTCCATTTTTCTATCATAGCTGGAAGCCATAAACAGGATCTCACCATAGCAGCTGAAAAAGATGCTACGTAGATCAGAATCAGACCCTTTTGGTGTCACAGAAAGAAAAGAAAGGTACACTGCTTTCTTCTGGCTGAGGCTTTTGATTCACATCCTGCGGAAACAAAAGGAAGTGGGCAGAGGGGAAAAGGGATTCCTGTGTCCTATGATCTATTTTTTTTCACCAGCTCCTACTCCTTCATTTAATCCAAGCAACAACAAGCTGCTGTCAATACAACAGTAAGAGTACTAGGCATCTGTCATCAATAAAATGAAATTTCATCCAACTCATACTTAAAGGACAATTATTTCAAATTGCTGATGGTATCACTGTGTTTTTCCCTCTAGACAGACAAATGCAGGTGGCAGGGGGACTGATTAAATTTGCACTTCTGTGTCCACTAAGTACAAAGATATATATTTTCCCTGCCTTCCCTTACCTTTCCTTGCCTTCCTTTTAATGAAAAACTTAAACCAGCAGTATCAGCCACAAAAGAAACATTCCTGCCTTTTTATAAAAAAGTCAGACTTGCTCTAACAGCAGTGAGTTAATCCCTTCTTTTATTTTTATTTTCTCTGTTCCTCCTGCTTTGCTCCTTCCAGTATGCAGGGCTATTTACAAAAGGCCTGAGCAACAAACAGTTTTTTTATGGAACTTGAATCAAGCCCAAAGAGATATGCGTAGGTACTTTCAAATGGACAGCCTAAAAATAATGTTTTACTATTACTGTTTTCCCAAGTAAATAACTTTATGATTACTAGTGCCTAAATCCTGGCTTTGCAGTATATCATGCAATGTCATGTCTTTTGAACAGGGTTTTAATAGTTGGAAAGCATGACTAAATAAAAATCCAAGAAAATCTGCTGAGTTTCCTTAGTGTCCCGATGTAATCATACTTCTTGCTTTGGAAGATTTGGGGACATATAATTTAATATAGTCATCTCTTTCCCTGTGCTATTGTAAACCACAACTGTTCTTATAACTCCTGCAACAAACCAATTTGATCTTTTATTGACCCCTCAAAAAAAACCCCAAAACAACCCAAAACCCAAAAGAAGCCACAAGATACGACTCCTATCTTTCAATATTAAACTTTAGAGAAAATGTCTTTTTAGCCTAGGCGAATAAGACATTTGCCCATTATGCTCAAATCCCGTCCCTGGCGTAGCTGCTCACACAGGAAGCATATCTGCTCCCTCTCCGTTGCACAGCACTCAACCCTATGAAGAGCTGCAAAATGCAGAGCAGGGAGCAAACATATCATCAAAAACGAAGGATCGCATAAGTAAATAATGACTCTTTTGTGTCTCTGACTATACCTGGAACAATCACAATGCAGTTTTTATTTGTTGCTAGTACTGTGGTTTGTTTCCATTTTGTTTTTCTTGCTGGAGTCACACCTCTGCCTGTTTTAAACTATCTACTTACATCTGCTGAAAGCAAGTTAAAATATATTCCTATACCACATAATCCATCTGAGACTCGTCCTACCAGAAGAGCAAAAAATCTCTTCCCCATTTCTGTTAACCTCCTATTTTTCCCTGGAGAGCAAGGAAAACCACTCTGCAGAGCTGTTACTTTGGTTTTGTCTGTACACCCATGACCTAAGGTGACATGAAGAAGCTTGTGATGAGAAAAACTTATTTCTGCCCTCTCTTCCTTCTGTCCCTTTGTACCATGCTGCATAAAGAGTTATGCTGCTTTGTGAAGGGCCCAAAACCAGCTCACACTTTCTCAGAGGCTGTCGGAATAGAGAAGCAGCAGCCAGACTGCCAGGGCACAACCACATCTCGCAATGGGACAGTCCACCATGGCTCCTGGGGCAAAGCCAAGTGAGGGGGGCAGCTGAACGAAGGACATGGATGCCAGCAGAGGGCTGGCCTAGGATACTCTGACAAGTGGAGAAGAGAGGCTGCTTCATTGCTGTGAATTTGGGGATGACACCGATGTGGGTCTTTGGCAATCTGAGCCTGGTGCTATTTTGTGTCAATACAAGACAGAGCCAATGCATGCATTGTTGACAGTAAACAAGGAGAGGCAGGAGTTTCAGAACAAGACTGCCCTAACCCAAACATGAAAATTTCCTGTAGCCATACAAGGTGTGGCTAAACTACTTTGGGTCTTGTATCAGACCACGGCATCCATTTAGAGAGGGGGTTGCTTGACCAGCAACATGTGTATGCTTTCTGCCACCAGTCCCCTCCAGGCTACTCCACACAGAGCACAGCAACAGAATTTTGCTGTTAATCAGAATGGACAACACACCCAGGGCAGCCGTCTATTAGTCATTTTCCCTTTGAAAACCCAAATAGAGAAATATTTTCCCTCACTTGCCTAAAGGCCAATTAAAATAGTTACAGAATGACAATACCTTACTGGAAACGAAAAAAAGGACAAAAAATACAAGAGCAGCAGCTGTGTTGCTTTGTGAGTTAGACTGAGGTATTGGATCGGCATTTGCTTGCTGCTCCTCCCTCACCCTAAGGAGGTGCAATGGTGGGAGCTAAACAGATGGTGAGCTGCTGTTCATTAGTGAAATTCCCACAGCCACATTTAGCAGGCAGAGAAGGTCAGGAGGCATTTGTGGCATCCTCGAGAGTGCAGCAAGTTGCACTTTAGCAGGCAGTGTCTCAGAGCTGCTATGCTGAGCAGCACACGGGGTGAGGATGTACCTGATATCTGCAAACTGGGGTGGCGCAGAAAAAACAATGTTTTCTTGGCATTTCTCAAAGGTCATGTGGTGGTTTTTTTGGATGAAAACAACACTAAAAAAAGCAGTAATGGTCAAAGAGAGAAAAGGGGTCAGGAGAAGCCTGTTTTCCCCAGTTTGTTCTTATCCCTTACAGAAAAGTACTGTATTGAGCATCTATAAGGCTACTTCATAAATACAAGAAGTAGAACTCATCTGGCTGTTTGTCCTAGTCACAGTAAAATACAGATAACATAACAAATGACATGGGATGTAGTGCTTGTTTATAGACTGAGTTCTGCTGCTATAAATAAGTATTGCAGAGCTGTAACCCAGGTATTCAAGTGGCAAGATCTGCTTTTCAGGGAAATTTAAAGAAATTTTCATAGCATTCTGAAGGACGCCATTTCAGCAGGAAAAAGGTGCTTCGGTTTAATTCTTCTGGCAGTGTATTTAATTTACAAAACTAGCTTTATCCAATACAATTTTGTATGTGTCTTTGTTTAGTGTCCTGTATAACATTTGATGTGTTATTTGCTCTTGGCATACAGACTCCCACTTTGTAGTATTCAGTCACTAGAGAAGAGTATTCCCAGTGTTTCAATTTTTTTTCAGAGTATATTCACCTTTACTAGAGTATAAGAATGTAAGAAGAGCTAATCAAGCAAACAGGATGCTGTCTGGATTGTGGGTTCAGACACAGTTCGTAGGAACAGCGGCCCAAGATACAGAACATCTGTGCAGATTTCCAAGATTTGGTAAAAGCATATTAATAATTGGTGAAAAAAAACCCCACCCCTATCCACAGATCTCTTTCTTACCCTTATCAGTTCCTAAACAGGAGATAGCATCTTCTTATCTCACAACTACACAGGAAAGATAAAGTCTGTTTGTAAGGATGTAGCGTTCCAGAAAGGACGCTGTATGCAGATAGCAGGAATCACTTCCTGACCTTTCCTCCCCTGCAGGGAGCAGTGGGAACTGGATGAATTAGCACAGAACAGGGAAGACATTAATTTTGTCCTGACATAGAGTATCTGTAAGTCTTATTCCTAAAGGAAGCAAAATTGTCCAGGAGGCAGATGCTATCTTCTGGAATGTTTGGGGGTTGTTTACTTGTTTGTTTTCAAAGATAAGAATATCAGCCAGGGTGATTTGACATATCTAGTCATTAGCATCTGTCATTTATATTGTTAAACCCTAAACTACAGATTTTCATGAAAAAGGCCTCAGGTTTACCTGTTTCTCACTTCTTGATCTGGGAAGAAGCATGACATTTAGTCACATACATTGAACACCTCAAAGTACTATTTAAGAACAGGAGCGCATATACTTTCCTGAAGTAGAGAACCGTATTGCTCAGTGTTCTTATGTTTTCATATTATGCTGCTTCACTCCTTGCTCACATTGTTACCACACAGAAGATGACTTTTTTTTCCCCTTTAGTCCCCTATGGGTGCTTTATACCAGCACCCACAGACTTACTTTATGGAATCTATCAGAGAAAAGAGGAAGGAAAAAATATTCTGTGAAAGCTGTTTTCAATATATGAAGCAAGGCCAGGGACTGGATCAGTACAGAAAATGAATTACTTCTCCATTCTCAAGAATCTGTACCTTTATGAAACCTGAAAATGTGTAGGCTGGAGAGTAGATACTACCTACATTATTCTGTAGATTAGAAACAAGGAACATTTTCTGAGTGCTACATTCACTTTACTTCAAAAAGAATGATATAATGGCCAAAGCAATTACTAAGTGGCATTGATTCCATTGAAAGAGCCAAACTTTTTTCAAGCAAAATATTGCATAACAAGGTCTTATCTTTTAAATGGAAAAAGTAAAAACTAACACTGTGTTAAATTTCTGAAGTTTAAGACTCAAAAATCATCTATCAAAAGCTAAGGATTGGCAGTATTAAGTCAGCCACATTGCATATTTTGCAGCATACATTAGTGCCACAGGCAAATATGTTAAGATTTAAGCTAACAAGGGGAGAAAAAAAGAAAAACCTTCATTTATGCAATAAAAACCACCTAAAGAAAGAGAAAACCTTATATACACTGTGACTTTTTTGTGAGCATAGTGTTATGAGAACTCCTTGGCAGTAAGTTAGCCACTACTGTAGGCTTGCTTTCTCTCTGTATGAACACTGCCCTCAAGCCCTCTGATAATGCAGCTCCCTTGGCTCACCCTTGGGTGAACACTGAGACCATCGCAGAGGTGTGGTTCTTCTAGTGCCCTAGGCTCATCTCTGTTTCTTCAAAGGCTGCCTGCAAATGCCTGTTGAAGGCAATAATTAAACCAGTGCTCCATAAACTCTCTCAAGCACTGTTACATGACACTCCTCTAGCTGGAAAAAAAAAAAAAAAGGTGTGCAACCAAACCTGCCCATCAGGTCACTGGGCTCTGAAATGAAAGAAACACATGCTTATTTGGAAATGAGAACAAAATTTATCCCATGTCACCAAAAAGTGATTAGCATAGCTAGCAACAAACTATAATGTGGCAGAGCATATATTAAGAGGTATACTGGGGAACATTTGCTGCTGGCTGCAGCGTAATTCCCCTTTTCTCCCCAGTTCTCCTACTAGGAGTGCAGGAACTGGCAGGACAGCTATGCACACATCTGGCTAGATACCAGCAAGCTGAAAAGGACAACTAAAAGTCTAGTTAATCTTTCAGATTACAAATTTATAATGGGTTAGCCTTATAGTTTTACCCATTTTCTTTTAAAATTTGTGGTCATTTATTAATTAATTCTCTGCCCTGGTACTTCTGTGGAACTATGTTAAGGCAATGATATGCCCTGTTTCAGGTTCAATATTCAACTCATGTTGTCATTCAGTAAGAATCCAAGACAGACCTGAGCTGCAATGATTTGTATTGATTTGGCTTTTGAACCTTTACATTGTAGATATTGAATTTTTAGACAGTTTTGCATTAAAAATAGCCTCATGGAAATAACAGCATATGGATTATTTTGTCCTTAAAGCCTTTTTCCTAACATCTTTCTCCTTTGTACCACAGTGTCAGCCCCCATACTTTCTCTGCTTTCCACAAACCCTTCCTCATCCCTCTACCTCTATCAACTTACTTTTAATTCCATCAGCTGTTTGCATGTGATTATCTATGAGTTGGCATTTGCTTAGTACCAAGTAAGGCAAATGCATACACACAGCCAGCCAGATGCTTTTGATTATTGCTATTTACAAGGGAGACCAGAGCTGTGCATGTCGCAGTTTGGAAACCACTTTCTGTACACTGAATTCTGTGTATTCCTCCATCATAACCTCTTTCTGCTTTGTTTAAGGATGAGCAGTTGCATTTTCAGACCTTGACATTCCTTGATCAATACGACATATGCAGTGTGCTTGGAAAGGGCAGATTCCCCTCTGGGAATCTATGGCTACCTTGGTGTGGTTTTATTGTTGTGGACCCAAAGGCTTGAATCTCTTTGAGGGTCTGCTGCTTTGTGACAATTTTACTCGGCAGCAACTACTTTCTCTCTGCAGGATCTATACTTCTTTTTCCTTCTTTTAACACAACAATTCTCACATCAGATTGTGAGATCTTCCAAAGGAAACAAAGCAAAGCAAAACAAAACAACACACAACAACAAACTATAGAGCAAATACCAACACAAAAGCCTGCTTTCAACATGCAGTTAAGCTGTCACTCCTTTATTTCAAAATGCACACGATGTAGAAGTGCAAACATCAGAATCACCTGTAGCATAAGCAACAACAGGAAACAGTATGTTTGCTATACCTGAACACACAGATCTGTTGGAGGAAGACGATTTTTTTTTTATTAGTAGGAAAGGCTGTAAAGTCAGTTATGTTGAAATAGAAGAGAGACAAGTGACTTTCTTGTACACATACAGCATGTAGCTTTATGAAGGGTTGTGGTAATGTAAAAAAGATTCTTAATTTAAAAGAGAGGGCTTAGTCAAAGAGCACTCCAAAAGAAACCAATTTATCATGATCCCTGATCAATAAGTGAAATTTATAACATTAGAAAAGGGCTCTCTGTGTTTGCAAACGAACAATATGCCATGACATGTATCCAATTTTTTCTATCCATCTTGTGAAATAATGGTTATTTGCAAGCAGGGTAGTTCCTAATTTATTTTTCTAATAATCTAGTCACTGAGTAGTTGTAGTACTTATTGATTGTGATTCTTCCAGCTCAATAGCATGTTGTTAAAATAATCCTTTAGTTGTCCCATAAAACAAAACGAAAATTGATAAAGTAGTATTTGCTATATGGCAACAGCACCAAACACTTATTGATACATTATCATTATGCAACACAGCCAAAAGATAAGGGTGTAGCCCACCTAATTTTAGTAATTGAAAGGACAGATTTGAGTTTATCATTTAAGCTCCTTTCTTAGCCAGCTGGCCTACAGAGAGTAATTGAAAGGCTTCCAAGGCTCATGAAATTAATAACCTTTTGAAGATGTCAATCTCTCTTCAATAACTAGAGAAGTCTTAGTGTTTTGATGGTTACTAACAGATCATAGTACCCCAGACAGCCCAAAAGGACCCTGACAGAACTATTAATCTGTGGATGACTAAATATACTAGGGAGAAGGCTGGAAAGACTTATTAGGGAAGCAAAAGACATTGTCTGCTGAGAAGTTCCTGTAGCAGGATGATGATCTTTCTCATATTGCTCTTCCCATCCACTGATACACTCTAAACAATCTCAGGAAAAAACACGTCAGCTTAAGGATGACGAAGAATAATTGTGAGAGATAGGGTCCAACTTAATTTTCTCCCCTTATATCTAGGTTGGCTTTCAAGCTAAAATGTATAAAAATCTTGAACATGTCTTTCAGAATCGTGAGATTAAACTGAAAAGCATCAGGACTTTTTTCTTAAAAATAAGAATTGTTTCCCTTCGTTGGTTTCATAAGCTTTTTGGGAACAGGTGTGCCACATCATAAAGAACTTCTTAACAAATAAAAGGTTGTAATTAAAACATTTTTAATTAAAATTTTTGAGATCCTTCATTATGATATTCATATGGTAGAAGAGTATCTGCATGGTAAATCTTGACTCTGGAAACAGAAATTTGAGCAAAACCCCCAGAAAGAATTACAGAAATAATTGACAGAATTGCAACTTTTGGCAGTTTTTAGGAATTTGAGTCACCCTGATACCTGAAAGAGGCTGAAGACATCGCTATGAAGCAGCACAGTTTACTTGTTTCAGTGGGTTCTGGGTGCTGAACTCCCTTACGCTCACCCAGGGAATCAGTCACAGAATCATTTAGGTTGGAAAAGACCTTTAAGATCATTGAGTTCAACCATTAATCCATCACTGTCATGTCCACCACTAAACTGTGTTCCAAAGCTCCACAATATCTTTTAAACACCTCCAGGCATGGTGACTCCACCACTTCCCTGGTTAGCTTGTTTTACTGCTTGACAACCCTTTTGGCGAAGACATTTTTCCTAGTATTCAATGTAAACATCCTCTTCAAGGCACAACTTCAAGGTGATTGCCTCTCATTCCATTGCTTGAATCTTTTCATTTACTGCTCTTGGTTTTTGGCCAGGGCTGTGACAGAAAAACCAATCCACTCAGACTGAAATCCTAAACTTCTCCCATCTTCTTATAGAGTGCAGAGAAAAAGAGCTTGAAAGGAATATATCTTCCTCAAAACTGAATTAACAAATGAAACATATTTTAATCAATAGCAACATTTCATTTTGAGTCAGAAAACAGCATCTCTTTGTGATTCAGGAATACCTTGTGTGCTGTCAGAAAAGTATTCCAGGTAAACAGGTTAGCAATAGGGTTTCTTGCACTATCTAAAATTTTCATTTTCTTAAAACACAGAATAATTGCACACTCTTGTTCTCTGAGGTTTTGCAAGTGACAGCAAATAAAGCAAACTCAAATATTTTCTGTCACCAAGACAGGTGTTATTGCAAGCTAGCAAAAGAAATACCTGAAAACCCTATCTAGAGAATAAACAAAACCTTGCTCACTAAATAGTCGTTTGACACCCCTTTTCACAAAGTCTGCCCCTTGAGCAAGGGTCTCTGTGATAAAGATAAGTTCACATTGTAAATGCTTACTTGATAGCCAGCTACAGTGAACTGCACTAACGACAATCTTTGTAGTTAACATTAGTGCAAATTTCTTGCCATTTTTGCGATAGCTAGAAAGACTACACTGCTGATGTTTCCATCAGAGTAATACTTCTGTACAATCTTCTGCACATATTTTTTAAAGCTTCTAGAACTGGAAAATGTTTTATTAATAACATAGTGAGAATAAAAAGGCAAAAAATCAAATAAGAATTTGAATGCAAAGGTAAAAAATATTTGTTCCTCTTCTCTAGAAAAATAACGTGTTACAGAGGCCTACGTTTTAACAGATTATGTGTTTTACAACTAAACCTATGTAATGCAACAGGTTCCATAACATAAAAGTAATTCTGATATATACACTTGCATTTTAGATCCACGTTTGTTGTGGTTTGGCTGGGATGGAGTTAATTTTATTCATATTTTGATTATTTTGCTTTGACCATACAGGCAGCTTTTGCTTTACTTATCCAATTGTCTTTATCTCAAGCCAGGAGTTTTCTCACTTCTACCCTTTCAGTTCTCTCCCCTATCCCACCTGAGAGGAGTGAGTGATCAGCTGTGTGGAGCATAGGTGTCCGTCAGGGTTAAGCCACAACATACCCGTTTTAGGATCAGTTAAAGCATGGTATAATGCCTTAAATTCATTCTAACTTTGGCTACGACTTAAAATATAAAATTACACATAGGAAGTGAAGCTCAATACTTGATTCAGCCTTTCATCTCCTTTCTGGTTTTAGAATACAAGAAAGTGCACGAAAGTAGAATGACATTAATTTTCATTGTCAGTTGCATGAACTGAAGGTGTTCTTACAACTGGTCTCACTGACATTGTCCAATAAAAAAGGGTAAGCCATTGACTGGCATGTTCAACCTTCATGATAACTGCAGATAAAAATAAAATAACCCTCACTTTTGTGGCTGGGATAGCCCAACTTCAAAACCCAAACGTTTTCTTTCTGCAAAGCACTGGTGGATTTTCCATGGCACGTGACAGTTACTAACATGTGAAAAGGATCTTGTTTTACTGACAGTATGTGAAGGTTCAGTAAAATACTTGATTCCTACCCTCCTTGTAGCTTTGTAAATTAGATTTTAAGTTTCTATTGAGCTGCTCTTGAGACTTCACCTTTTTTTTCAAGAAATGCTTAAAATAGTACAGCCAAAATTGCAAAGGGGGAATCCAAAGCCCACTTCGAAATCTGTGCTGTCCACATTTTCAGAGATGATCACATATTTATACTCAGTTGTGAGCACAAACTGTTCAGGCATCTCATAATCCAATTTTGACTTACGAATGCACAGCTTGCTTTCAGAAATATGTTTGCATGTGTAATTAAAAGATATGGGGTAATGCTTACAGCTGTTGCCAAGGCATTCAGCAGAGAGCACCCTGGAGAAGGAGATGAAAGCAACCAGAGCAGGAGCCAGACAAAATGGAATATGGGGCAGCAACAGCAGGAGGTAGGAACAGATAAAAGGTTAATACAACATTCGTTAGAGCAAGATGGGGGACTGTATCCCAGGCAGGACTTAGAACAGGTCCTGAGATTTGCATGAAAGACACTGGTAAGTGTGAATTACAGAGATAAAGTTCTGTTTTGGGACTTGTGGCAACCTCATAAATCATGTCTGCTTTTCTCTCATGGTTCATAATATCATTGGAAACCCTTGATGGAAATATAACTTCATAAATTAGATACCTGCTATTTATTCTCTACCTTATCTATATAACCAACAAATATTTGCTTACAGCAAGCATGACTTACATCTAAACACATCTGAACTCAAGGACCTCCAGAGACAAAAAGCATAACAATAATCTACAGTTTGCCAAGCCCACAGAATAGTTTGTGACAGCAATGAAGGGTGGAAGAAGGGAGGGACGGAGTGAAGAAGAGAGTGCATTTCTGGTTTTGTGCATGTGCAAGGAAAGGAAGGTTGTCAAGTGCAGGGTTAGGTTATTCATGTGGGTAGTTATGCAAATCCACTTTCAAAGACACACATTTCAAATCCATTTCAAAGACACAGTGCAGTCACACAACTCTTCAAAACTAGTGGGAAATGTCTGGCTAAATTCCACGGAACATCGAAATTTGAGGGGAAAGCCTTTAGCCTTTAACTGTGATGTAATTTTGTTTGAAAGCTTAATGAGAGAGGGAAAATAGCATTTTGGGGGCAAGACATTTGCATAGCCCACTTCTTCTGCAGGTGTCTAATTGGTAGTGATACAGGTTTCATTAGAATACACAGCAGGTTGTGAAACTATCTAAAATGCCACTGAAGATAAATGCATTTGGTTACCAACAAATGTAACTACTGGCAATCAACACTGAAATACACTCTCTGATAGCCATACTGCATCCTTCCTTTCATTCAGCGCTGTAGAAAGACTGGATCATACAAAGAATTATTAACACCTTGTATGCTGGAAGAAAACCAGTTTAAAACCCACAAATATGGAACTCTAAAGTTGTGGTGGATAAAACCAATATACTGCCTTTATCAGTGCTGTGTTTGCTGCAGTCCTTGCAGGAGCAGAGGAAGCAGGTGGTGCAACAGAACCATACGCTGAAGTTAATGGGCTTCTATACCTTGAAGACACGGTGTGAGAAGGTAAAGAGGATTTATACTAAATCTTGCATGCAGGAAATTAATTCCTAGATATGCTGTTCTCTTGCCACAGTGCAGTATTTTTACATGGAAGATGTTAAGGATTGCTGCCTGAGGAGAAGAGGGTCATTGGCTGGAGTGTATAAGAATAACAAACCACAAACCACAAGGAAATACTGGTTCTGGACAACATCTGTCTCTCCCCACTCTTGTTAAAATTGAGTGTGATTGTAAATACATATCTCTAAAACAAATGGAAACCAATGCAGGAATACTGCAGTCTTAAACCTCACCTAAACCCACAAATATTTGAGAAACTATTCAAATGCAAACAGCTAACCAAAGCCAAAATGAAATACTGGAATAACAGGAAAGCACAGAGTTGCAGAGTTAAACTATCCTAAATAAAGTTAAATCTGCTCACCTCTAACGTTTATGTTATCATATGTTTCCTATCTTTTCTTATCTTTTTTTTTTTTTCCTGTCTTTAAATAGTGAGCACTTTTGCATGGGGCTATCTTTTTGTCCTTTGGTTGTACAGCACTTGGTTGATGACTTGAAAAGTATTCTCACAGATGCAAAAAGCTCTTTTCTCTGCAAGCTATATATGAATACTGGGAGGCATTTTCATCTGTCAGAAGGTGGTTCTTGTAAGAATTATAAAAATTTATCTACACTTCCAGTAATAAACTATATTGGAGATTTTTTGGGTTTGGTTATGGTATCTTTTTTATCCTTCAGGAAATACCCAGACATTTATAGTGGACAGAGGCAGGCTGTGTCAAAGGATGTCTTAGCACAGAAGTGAAGAACCTGACAGATCTATTGTGTCCATGTTTGCTCTTAATAACCAGGGCTTCTCATATTTCTCCTGGGCTTCCTGGCTGCCAAGCAGTGAAAAACCACCAAAGCTAAATGTGCCATCCATACTGATTTCCTACCATTCCGAAGAGTAAATGAGAGTTTCTTAGTCGACTGCTACTAACATTTCTGCAGGCTTTTCATACTTCATACTGACCACCTACCTGCTGCGACCTGCCATAGATCTTACACAACATCATCAGTCTTTGGCAAACTGTTATTTTCTTTCAAAGTTAGTGTTTCACATAAACTCTGTGTGTATCCTGAGTCTCTTGTGCATTCATTAGCCAGTAAACAAATATTTAATCTCTGTACATAACTGTGCATTACAGGAACTTCTTTAGTTCAGTTTTCTAAGGAAAAACCCCAGCTTTCAGCACTCTACTACCTGTCTGTTATTTTTCACTCTTTCTGTATAACTCCTTCCTCCCTACTCCTATGTAATTTTTGAGCCTCCTAGCATATTCTAACCAAATCTAACAGGCATCTAGATATTTAAATTGTACAAATTTCATGAAATGAGGAAACAGAGAAGATAAGAGACAACCTATTACTACATCCACTGAAGGAAAGCTTAAAATTTGTCTACATACATTTCTTTCTGCAGGCTGGTTGGTGGCTTTTCTTGCCCAACCAGGTAGATAGCAAACGTGACCAGCTGCATTCTGTAAGTGCTTTTGTTTCGGTTTGGGTTTTTTTTTGGCAAACTGAGGTATTATCACAGACGAAAAGTGATGGAAGACCTGAGGATTATTAAACTTTCCCAACTTTGTGGAGGGATTCATGGAGCATATGAACATACCAAGCACTGCAACAAAACGTTAAAAAGTGAATATTTATTGCTTTTACTAACTACAGAGTAGTTTGTGATGAACGCAGTAAAACTGCAAATTATGCCTGAGCAGGCTCTTAATTAAATCTCTCAATTTGTTTACTTGTAGGTGTTTGTATGCACAGTTTTTAACCTCCTGTAGAATTTATTCATAACTGGTCAGTATGTTTATTTCCTGTTTACTCTGTGCACTTTGATTAATCACCAAAATCAGATGGTGTTATACTTTCACCAAGAATGGACGACCTATGTATTATAAGCAGGAAAAATGACTTGCTTGTTAATGAATTATACATGAATATACACAGTTTTTGACTCCTCGTAATAAAGGCAAAAGAGAGGCTTTAATAAAGGGCCATGATGCCTTCTACAAGCTGTGAATACTCTATACATCTGTTCTTTCTACTTGTCATCATTCTTTGTGTTCCTTGACTGTTCTGATTAATAAAGTCTTCCTTGCACAAATGCTTGTGAATAAAATCACTGTGAGTGTGACTGAACAAAATCAGCAGATACAGTCATAGGACACAGGCAAATATATTGTTACTTTGTGGATCTCCAATTCAAATAGAGTGGGAATTTAATTCTGTTGGCTATTTTAGACTAACTCAGGTTTCTACAGTTCAAAAGACAGAACCCCAATACAGCCTAAGTTATAGAGGAAGCCCAGGCCTGTATTGTTTATAAGCCTACAGTGTAAATAACTTACAGTACACATGGCATTTGAAAATATGTACAATATATATGACTCAAATTTTCACAGAAGAACAGATGTTGCTGTTCCTATTGTATGTATAGAGCAAGAGATAAACAATAGCTTGAGGGGTATTTTTTTCCCCCAGATTTACCTATATTAAATTCTGAGAAATAGCACTGGATGCAACAGTGTACACACAAAGGAGTCTCTTTGAAAAAACTATTAATTATAATTGTCATGAAATAAATGCTCTATGAGACTCAAGAGCAATACTGCTGGAAGGAGAGCAATAAATTAGAGTAAAAATGCCTTAAAATGCATAATTATCATGCATTAAGCTGAAAAAACAGGGGATAGAAATATCCATGCTCTTCAAAATGTCAAGTTGAACACCTTGCTGTGAGCCAGACTGCGTAATGTATGGGTGGCCTTCAGTTCTGAAATTCTAATGCATAAAGGACAGCATGGCAGGATGTTACAGCTTTACAAAGACAACATAAAACCTGTAACATTTAATTAACATTAAATCATTTACTAATATTTCTGAAGAAATATATTTTTGAAGTCTGATACTTTTATCAGATGAACACAAGTTAAAATGTCACATGTCTGAGATCACTGCTGTGCTCAGTGTCTTGGTTAAGGATGAAAAGTCAAGGGTCTCTGTGCTCAAAGCAAATCTGTTTATTTATTAATTAATCAAAACAAATAAACAAATTTTGACAATCTGTGAAGCATTTTAAAATCAAGTTTCTTGTGTTATTTTTTTCTTGCTGCGCGTGAACACAATGCAAAATTTTGCAAAAAGAGCCTTTTATGATCCATATTCTTGCTTCAAATAAATTTTTTGTCACTGCAGTTGTCTAAAAATCCGAAAGTTTAATTCTCCTTGCTGACTTTACTGTTAATTGTGGCACTATTGCTTATGACGAGTAATACTTCACTTCATTAAAATCGTTCCCAAAGACAGTAAAAGCAATTCGAATCAGATTGCACAACCAACTATGTGAAACGCACTCAAACTTTGTGATCCCGTGCTTCTCAATGTAGCACTGATAGAAGGGCTATGTAAGCCCAGATAAGTGTTCTTTCCTTTTTATATTTTCCTTAACTCTCTCTTCCGCGTTCCACCCCCACCCCCACCCCCCTTTCC
>JAOEHY010039469.1:0-13047 GCA_025447955.1 Psilopsiagon aurifrons
GGTGATGAACATTCAGAAGGGTTTCCAGATTTATAGAATACTTGGAAAATATTCAAAAGAGGGTTAGATTCATGAATTGATTGCCAAAGTGATCAAGATTGGGTATTTTCCTCTTTTCAGCTGCAACTTGTTCTGTAGCAGAGAAGACTTCATGGAAGTCACAGCTTTAGCTTCCCTTATCAGCAAGAGGGCCTTTGTGCTGACACACATCGGATCCCCCTAGGCCTTTCTTCATATTTGTCATGGCTTTGTCTCATCTCTCTCTAAGACCCTTATTAATGAAACAACTTTGGTAACTTTCCCTAGGAGCTCTTTTGCTGGTGTTAGCTACATTTGGCTTCTTTTGTTGGCCTGCTGAACTTGCAAGAGGATTGAAATTTATTGATTGAAAAGGTGATAAAATGATGAATAGAAGGATAAAACCTGAGACATAAAAGCGAAGAAAGAGAAATAAACTTTTGAAGAAGTGACTGGTTTTAATTGAAACATAAATTTGAGGAATGGGATTATGAGATTTAATTTCAACAAATGCTCATTAAGATGAGTTTTAAGAGGCAGAAGTACTGCCTATTGACCTATCCCGGTCTGATATGGGTCACTGTGCAAAACTGCATTTAAGTAATCTAAAGGAAGTAAAGGCTCCAGTGGGATTGACAGTCTATAGTGCAAAGCAGACGAGCAGCCGGTTCCATTATACACCATTCTGGTTAAAGCAAGCACCACCTTAGCCATCCCTTTTCATATTAACAGAGAATGCTGATCAAGCTCTATGAAAGTTATATTTGTCAGCCCATCATTTGGGTGGGGCCCCCAACAGAGCAGGTAAGAGCAGTTCTGTATTACCTTTCTAGCTCTCAGGAAGGCTGGGCTAAACCAGCACCACTTAGTCTGCCTAATTTATATCTTCAACCTCATACAGCCAAGGGCAACTGGTGTGAGAAGAAAATGCCCGTGGGCCACATTCAAAGATGAGTCCTAACTTTCCTGTGTACATTCAACAGTGGGAAGATGTGGACAGTCTTCTTAGTTGTTCGTCTCTTTCCTCAGACTGTGAAGTCCTTCCTTACCCCTCCACTTTTCCGTTTTCATTTTATGACTTAATGGAAGGCATATGGGTAGCTTTCTCTTCCTATTACTCCTCCTCTGTGCTGTTTTCACACCCTTCCATGTCAGCATCCTCATGTATTCCCAGTTGGCAGGGATGGCACAGAGGGCATGTTTCACAACCCATTTGCTCCCATCATAAGCTGTCAGAAGCAGAAAGTTCAGTTAAAGGACTGAAATGGGGAAAAGGAGGAGAGAGTGAGCAAGGAGGAAGAAGTCATCCTCTAGTCATCGTCTATTCTCTAGTGAGCCAGTGCACTAACTAAAAGGATCACTGAAGCATAAGCCCTGGTCTGATAGCATTTACACAGCAGAAGCAACAGTTTTCTCAGAGTTCTGCTGAAGAGCCTTGTCCAGATTTAGCTGTCAAATCAAATTTTCCCTATCAGAAATAAATAAAAAACCCAAAACAAAACTTCATAAAATTAATCATCTGACCTCAAAAAGGAAAAAGATTTATAGAAATATCATTTCTTACAGAAAGTGTTCACATTATACAGCTAACAATCATAGAATCATAGAATGGTTAGGGTTGGAAAAGTCCTTAACATTACCTAGTTACAATCCCCCTGCCATGGGCAGGGACACCTCACAGTAGAACATGTTGCCCAAGCCTCTGTCTAAGCTGGCCTTGAACACTGCCAGGGATGAAGCATCCACAACTTCTTTGGGCAACCTTTTCCAGAGCCTCACCACCCCTACAGTAAAGAACTTTGTCCTTATTTCTAACCTGAACTTCCCCTGTTCAAGTATAAGCCCATTACCCCTTCTTGTATCACTACGGTCCCTGGTGAAGAACTGGCACATGAAGTAGTGAAACCACAGTCCATCCTGTGTCAGGCCAGTACAGTTCCTGTTAACTGGAAAAGGGGAAACATATCTCTCATTTTTTTAAAAGGGAAAAAATGGAAGTCCAGTCAGTCTTATTACCTCAGTCCTGGCAAGGTCATGTAGCAAATCCCCCTGGAAACTATGCTAAGGCACATGGAAAAGGGGAAGGTAATTTGTTAACAGCCAGCATGGCTTCACCAAAAGTGAATCACACATGACAAATTTGGTGGCATCCTATGATGGGGCTATGGTGCTGGTGAACGTGGGAAGATCAACTGATGTCATCTACCTGGATTTGTCCAATGCATATGACAGTGTCTACGCAACGATTGTCTCTAAACTGGAGGAATATGGACTAAATATATGGGTAACTTGGCAGATATGGAATCCTGAGAAGACACCTCCCCTTGACATTGGGAGAAGCACTCTTTAACATCTTTGTGGTGCTGTCAACATGCTGGAGGGAAGGGATGTCATCCAGAGGGACCCTGAGAAGCTGGAAAGGAGGGCCAGTGTCAAGCTCCTGAAGTTCAATAGGGCCAAGTGCAAGGTTCTGCACTTGAGTTGGGGCAATCCCAGGAAAAAATACACACTGGGTGAAGAATGGACTGAGAGCAGCTCTGGGGAAAAGGACTTTGGAGTACTGGTTGATGAGAACCTCAACTTGGCAGTGTTTGCTCGCAGCCCAAGAAGACAACCATATCCTTGTCAACAGAGTGTGATCAGCAGGTTGAGGGAAGGGATTCTCCCACTATACTTTGTTCTTGGGAGACCCCACATGTAGTACTACATTCAGCTCTGGTGCCCAAAATAAGAACAACCGTTTTTGACATGAGTCCAGAGGAGGGTTATGAAGATGGAGTACTGGGGTCTCTCTGCTATGAAGAGAGGCTGAGAGGGCTCGGCTTGTTCAGCCTAGAGAAGAGAAGGCTCAAGGGAGACCTTACAGCAGTTTCTAGTACCTAAACGGGCCTACGAGAAACCTGGAAAGGAACTTTTTGGAAGGGCATGTAGTGATAGGACAAGGGGGAATAGTTTTAAACCAAAGAGGGTAGATTTAAATCAGAAATTTTTCATATGAGAGTGGTGGGGCACTGGAATAGGCTTCATGGAGAAGTTGTGGATGCCTCATCCCTGGAAGTGTTGGCCATGTTGGATGTGGCTTTGAGCAACCAAGTCTAGTAGCAGGTGTACCTGGCCAGGGCAGGGGCTTGGAGCTAAATGATCTTGAGTTCCCTTTCAACCCAAAACATTCTCTGATTCAAAAACCTAAAGATGTGGCTTACAGTGCCCTAGTTCATGAGACCAACAATATAATGCAATTAAATATAAAAATGCAATGGATTTTAGGTTCACTTTGTTTGCCTTCTGATTCTTAAGGCAATCCTTTAAGTACCTTTTTTTTCCCCACTGCAGATCACAGAAAACCTTAGACAAAAAATGAACCTTACATTTTTAAGTATTTATATGGTTTAGCAACCATGTATTACAGGAAGACACCAGTCTCTAAATGAAATTAGGAAAACAAGTTATTTAATAGAATAATTAAAAATACTTCAGTGTCAGAAGAAAGAAGAAATGGGGAGGAATACAAATTTGTAGTAGTAGCATTGAGTGTTAAGTTCAAAATATACTCAGAAAATCAAATGAGCAGCAACCAAACCTTGATCAATTTATCTCTGAACTCGTAGACTTCTCATTTCATATTATAAGTAGACTACTGTAAACAGTCTCCCATTGTCTTGGAGTAATCAGCCTATTGCACATTCGTAATAACCCTAAAGGAAGGATTTGGTGCTATTATCAGTCACTTAAAACCTCTAGACCTTAAAATGTGTATTTTTATTCAGGCATTTTCAAAAAGCACAGTGTACTTAGCTAGTCTGCATACCACATTTCGCTTTGTTTCGAATGGTAAATGCAAAGCTTTTTTGATATGAACTTATCACCTTTTGGAAAGTTTTCCATTTCATGGAAATATTCTGAGTTTGCCATGCATAGTAGTGTTATGCTTAAATTTTTTGTTATCCAGAAATTTTCACTGTATCTACTTGTTGAAAGAGAGTAAGATAATTCTGGTTTAGGCTTGGTGGAATAATTTTGTAATCAGGTCATACGGGCGTTGAAACTTCCTGACAAAGGCTTTACTTCTCATACACTATCAATTACTGCTATTACACCAAAGTAAAACTAAAGAAAAGATCTTTTCCCTTCAAAGATTCCCCACAAAATAAAGCACTCTAAAAAACTATGTCTTATTTTTTTTGTTTGAGGAGTTATTTTAAACTTTCATGCACTGAGAACAGCCTTTTACAAAAATATCTTCATTGTGCATTAGGTGGCTAGGGCTGTCCTGCACTCCCTCCAGCCCCTAAAAAAGCACTGAGCCTTCATAGGACACCAAGTGCATGTACCATTATGCAAAAATTAAGAGGAAAATATGAAAATCTCAATTCTGCAGGTAACAAAAGTCTAAGGATGACATTTGGAGGGCAAGATTTTGCAAGGCACGGAAATAAATTTATTAGAAGTCATGACAGGCCTTTGATTAACAAATAAAATTTTTTCTTGGCTAGTAATGCAATTTAAGAATTCCTCCTGCAAGTTATTTGGAAAGCTCACAGTTTTCTGCCCATGTATTCAGCCAGCAGAGTAACATGGGAAGATATGAAGCTGGAAACATCATTTATCCATTGATATAAATGGTGAAAAATCTGAAAGCTTACTGAGAAGATAAATGTAGTGATGTTATAAATATACTGAGATATTACAGTATAAACTACAGAAGACTTTTACAAATGAGGGACAGCAGAAAGAAAAAGCAATACTTCTGAAAGGCAAAATAAGAATGCTATATTTCTTTTGCCTCTTGCCTACTTACCACATACTCCTCAAACTTAGCAGTATGGTTTATAGTTACCTGTGTTGACTTCTTTTTTACAGTTGATCCTGCTATTAAATAGTACAACTTATTCTAAAAATAAACCTAAAATACAAATCTGTATCTTTAGGATAAAGATTAGTGAAGCATAAATAATCCTAATTCAACAGTGATTCCAACTCTGCATGTTTATCATTAGAACAGATGACAGAGAGATTATGATACATGTCCATCATCAGAATAAAGCCACCATGAGAAATACAGGCTTAGGAGTAGAATATTTTATCAGGCTGAGATTTCTCTAGAAAAGTAACATGAAGCTAGAAACACAACCCAGAAAAAGACACCATTTTAAACACATTCCTACATTTCTTTTTTTATCGCTATATATAAGCATAACAATTCCCAATTCTGTATCTCAAAGTTAAAGTTAATCTGAAACACTTTATTTTTGAAACTGCTATTCATCTCATTTTAGTCATTAGCTCACTATTTTTTCCTTTCTTTTCTGAGTTTTTTAATGTTAAGAAGCAGAGTTTTTATTGTGGTAAAAATATTTTTAAAAAGCCCATTCCTTAAATCCCTACCTGCAAATTCAGAGGACAATTAAGTTGCAACACTAAACAGCTAATAAAATATACTTTTCCCATCTGGTACAAAAATAATTCTGTTGCAGAATTTTTTTTTTTTTTTTTTGAAAGAGGCAGAACAAAATGGTAGTGCAGCTGTGATATAGATACAGATAACTTGACCATTCTCTATATCTAAGTGTACTCTGAAACCATATGTAAAGATCATTTTTCAGCACTTATGTCTAAGCTGATGTTTACCATGTCTGAATCAGGCAAGATTACAAGGTATGGGGTCACCTAAACATTGCATTACTGAAGCAAATGGTATATTTGTGTGCTTCAACTCATATTGGCATAAGCTTGGAATTCATGCACTGGTATCTACTCCTGCCCTAGAGATACTCCAAGACAGTTTTGAATACAACCTTAGAAAATAAGACATCACTCCCTATTCTTTATAAAACAAAAAAAGAAATCATGGATATGATCACCCTTAATCAGCTGTAAGCATGGCTTCCATACCCGCAAACTCAGTCTCAATTCATTAGCTCAATTCTTACCCAGAGTGCCATATTGCTGCATTGTTTTTAAGATTCTGGCTTGAAAAGAGAAAAGCTACAGCAGCATACTTAAAAAAGAAGCAAACCAAAACTATTCACTCTCACATTTCTCCCTTCTGAAACATCCATCAAAATCAGACAAGATGGAATTATTTTTGGTAATTTCAAAAGTGCCCATAGCATGTTGCTTTATGTTAGATTACCTGGTTTCTAGAGATCAATCTAAAGAATGAGATATATTGTTTAGAGAGCAAAACATGAGTCTTATTTGAAAAATAAAGGGAATTCTTAGGATGTAATAACAAAACAAAATATTATGTTAAAATAAACTTGAAATGAACATGCACTCAGGCCCAACCTTCATACAATTAACAGTCTTTTAATACAGTAACTTATAGAGTGGCCACTAAATTTCTATGCTAGCCTCCTATTCATATTTTTTCCATTGCTTTCCCAGTGGTGCAATGCTACTTGGTAAGGAAAATAAGTCAGTCTCTTTTTGAAATAACATACTTTCTGTAAAGAAAACAACTTACTGCACAAAATTAGTTGCTGCTTAGAACTGAAATTGCAATAGTTGTTTGCATTTGCATTTGTGGAATATAGATTTTTTTGGGGACAGTTAGACAGGACTGTGCAAATTAATAAAATGAAAAAAGCATCTGCTTTAAAATAATTCAGTGCAATGTTCTATGTGTTTCCCTTCTGCTTGGAGAAATGTGACTGAAATTATATTTCAACCTTCTCTTTATCAAATTGCATTTGGTAGCGAGCTTTTGTTTCAAGCCACAGCTAGTACTCTGAGATGATAATTAAGAGGGAGCCCTGTTAGAAAGAATGAGAGATGTATGATTCGATAAACACCTGCAATTGATATAAGCCTGAAAACTGTCAGTAAACAAACTGATTTCAGTAGACTTACCTGTTTAATGCTTTTAAAAGTCCAACACTTCCTCTTTACCACACAAATCTTTTAGCCACGGGGTGAAATCAAAATAAAGCACTTGATCATGATAATCCCAACCTGTCATGGACAACAGCATCTCTCATGGCACCATAGTCGAAGAGCTTGAAACACACCTGGAAGACAAAGATACCCTTACATTTTTGTTGAAACATATTTAACTATGTCCTGAGATGAGTAACTATCAGCATTTAATTGATGACTGCATTATAAAGGAGTGAGTACAATGCTATAAATAAAATGTGGTAAACATCAAGACCAGAGACTGTGAAGCTCATGTTCCAGAAAACCTGTTTTTGCTAAATATATGAAGCTCTGTTGTACTTATTGATCCATTAAAACTGTCAGGATTAATATTATATTAAAAAAAAAAAACCCAAACCAAAAACAAAATCTAGCTTTTTATACATAGACCTTTAAGTCATGTTTCATATGAATTTCTAAGGGAAGATTATATTCTGAAACACCAAGACTCTTACCTGAGAAAGGTCATGGTAAGGATTCAGTAAAATTTTGACTAGTTATTCCATGACAACTTTGCTAAGTACCATTCTTACAGAAAGATAACTTGTAAAAATCCTTCACTAAAATGATGAGTAATTTAGGTGAGTTGAATTTACCTAATAAAGTTGTCTTTCTCATCTTTTTTCTCTGTCACTTTTTTCTCTGTCACTCAGTCCAATTCACAACTATCATTGTGAATACCAGATGGCATCCAGATCATGCTAGATCATCCAGAAGATACACTGATCTAGGATTTCCTTAGCAATCTCAACTTTTTGTTTCAGTCTATGTTGAAAAGTACAGACTGAATAAGTACTACTACTAAACATCTCAAAAATCCTGTATGTTCCTAACTTTCCTTGTCAAGAGTTACATCTGTTTTTTAATGGAGAGCAGGAAAATATGTGCACAGATGTAAGCATGCATACATGTGTATGCAAAATAAAAATAAAAACATTTTTTCCAAATCTATAAATATCCTAAGTAAAAAGATAGAATATTTCTTGTCTACTTTTGCAAAGTATTTCATTACTGGGTTAACACAGAGTATAATTTATCAACAAATAAAATTTGCTAAACTGCAACAACTGAGATTAAACCAGCAGGTTGAAAGAGAAACTGCTATTCAAGGCATTTCTAAATAAGGGACAAAATTGCACTTGGCCCAGTTTTAATGTGAGAGTACAGTGCATCTGAGGCATGATGTATCACTATCAAAATCAAATTTTCCAAGTGTACAACACACCATATCTTCTATGACTTCAAATGGGAGAGTGACCATGTCCTGAGTTTTAGCAATGTACCTGAATAAATAATCAGGAAACATAGTTCTGATCTCCCATCATATACCAGGTCAGATGAATGCAGTAAATGTGAAGTTAGTGGAATGCACTTTGAAAAGTCAGTATCCTGAACTGAGAAATTGATGGAACTTTTTCATTCAATCCAGTGCATACCGATCAGTTACTGATTGATGTATGGCTCTTCATGATCAGATGCAGAACTGAATTTTAGTAAGACAGAGGAAGGAACACACTAATAGATCTCAGAATAAATCTCCTACCAAACTCAAAATACGTGGGAAAAGATGCTTTTAATTTGGTTGTTTTTTCCATAACAAGATCTCTGACAGGGCAGCAAGAAAGTTTAATTCCTAAAAAATGTATCATCACAGGCACATAAAGGAGTCTAAGGAAGAAGCAAAGTTTTTAGGAACATCTTCCAGAAAGACAGTGGAAAAGTTTAATTTAATTGTGGCCATAAAATCCTTAACGATATGTCTGTTTGTGTATGACTAAAGTTAAATATTCCAGATATTCCTCTATATTTGCATGATATTTCTATATTTTACAGTGCAAAGAGAACAGTCATCTAAGATTTGAGATTTGGATGCCTCAGGATTTATATGGCCAAACTGAAACAACTTTGATCTTTAATGCAAATGAGAAAGACAGAAGGTAATAGGGTCAAGGGATAAATCAGGTGGATAAAGGTGAAGATCTCCAGAAACTAGAATTTGCAAATAATACAGGCAGGGGGAGTTCCTGAGACAGAAAAAGGGAAACTGGGATGAAATAGTTATTAAGATAAGAACTTAGGTCTGATCTTGGCCAACCACTTCTTTAAGAAAAAGAAAACTCCTTAAAACTGGGGAACTTAGAGTAGAAAAAGAAGCAAGTAGCAGTACCTAAGCCAATGAGATCTACTTGTCTCTAAATACCAATGATGGAGGGACAGGCAAAAGTTGCTAACCCAAGTCCACATGTCTGCATTGACAAATGGAGATTACTTGTGTTAGTCCAGGAAACCACAGGGTAACATTCCTCCTTGAGAATCCTCCAAGCCTCCTTTATCCAAACCTCAGAGTGAAAGCTGGAGTGGACGGTGGAACATGGTCTAGTGCTTTTAAAACTGCACAAAAAGTGTCTTTGTGCAGCAGACTGTATACAAGACAATCACTGAGTGAAAGGTGTAAACAGATTTTTAAGGATGAAAAGTCAAACATACGGCAACCAGCAGATCTGCATACCCTCCAGAAAACAAAGAAGAAAAAAAAACCACCAAAACAAAACAAAACCAAAGCAAAACCCAGACTTGTGTTTGGTAAGCTCCTGTATTTGCAAGTTCTGGCTGAAGGCAATTTTATAAGAGCTGGTAAGGGGCTGTGTTTTGGGTCTGTGCTGGAAACAGTGTTGATGGTGCAGGGTTGTTTTTGTTACTGCTCAGCAGTGCTCACACAGAGCCCAGGCCTGTTCTGATCCTCACCTCACCACACCAGTGAGCAGGCTGGGGGTGCACAAGAAGCTGGGAGGTGAGACAGCTGGGACAGATGATCCCAACTGACCCAAGGGATATTCTATGCCACGTGACATTATGCTCAGCATATAAAGCCAAGGGAAGGAGAAGAAAGTGGGGACATTAGGAGTGATGACATTTGTCTTCCCAAGTCACCGTTAAGTTTGTTGGAGCCCTGCTGCCTTGGAGATGGCTGAACACCTGCCTGAGGATGGGAAGTGGTTAATGAATCACTTGTTCTACTTTGCTTACATGGATGGCCTTTGCTTTACCCATTAAACTGTCTTTATCTCAGCCCATGACTTTTCTCACTTTTATTCCTCTATTTCCTTCACCCACCCCGCCAGAGAAGAGTGACTGCGTGGGGCTTAGCTGCCTGCCAGGTTAAAGAACACCACCTGCCAATCCTGTTTCACAGGCTAGATCCACGCTGAAAATTAACACACAAGAAGGTACCAACACAATTCAGCAGGAACAAATGAGAAGGTAAGGTGCATAGAAAGTTCTCATATGTTGGAGCCAATACTATTTAACCCATTTGTGAAGAGCTGGACAAAGGGGAAGTGTGCACCCTCAGAAATTTCCAAATGAAGCAAGACATGAAAAAGTGGTTAGTACCTCAGATAAACATGCTGCCATTTAGAGACTCCTCAACAGATTGAAGTAATGGGTCAATAGGAACCTCATGAAATTCAACAGAAGGAAATGCAAAACCTTGCCTCTCGCGTGCTGGGCCCAGCCCTGCCCTCTCTAGAAAAAGAGACACGGACATAACAGAGCAACTACAGCACAGGATGACAAAGATGATGGACTGGAGCATTGTCATATGAGGAGTGGCTGACAGAGTTGTGACTTCAGTTTGAAATAAAAAATGTCAGGGGATCCTATCAATGTGTATAAATACACATTGGGAAGAACTGAAAAAGGTGGAGTTAAATTCTTTCCAGTAGTGCCCAGTGAAAAAGCAAGAGGCAGCAACCACGAACTGAAATACATTAATTTTTTGTGTGAGGTTGGAGCAGGTTTCCTAGGAGATTGTGGAGTCCCCATCCCTGGAGATACTAAAAACCTTACTGCTCACAGTCCCAGGCAACCTACTCTAGCTGATCCTTCTTTGAGCAGGGCTATTGGACTAACCTAACTCCAGAGATCCCTGACAACCTCAACCATTCTGTGATTCTGTGATATCCTATGAAATAGTTGAAAGAATGAAAAAACAACAACACCTTTTGCTTCACAGTACCTTGAGACATGTAAGCGTAACCTGTGTAATAATAACATATTGTTTTATAGAAGTAGAAGAAAGTTTATTTTGTCTCTACTCTGTTAAGACAGTGTTTTCAGTGCAATAATATTAGCTGTGACTTTTGAAGTCACAGGCATTCAGCAAAACTGGCATTTAAACAAAGTGGCACAAAAAGAACATGTCACTATAGCTAAACCCCCCAGAACCCTATTAAGCAGACAGGTTTAATATTTAACATCAATTTCATTCTCTAGTTGTTCATTTTTACCATTACTGCAGTCCCATTTTTGAAAGTGAACTGAGGTAATAACACTGAGGAGACTATAAAACTAAAGTTGGAAGAATACTTTTAAAAGCACAGTCATGCAGAATAAATATCTAAGTGTGCTATTTAATGACAGTTACTGAAGTCAAACAAACAACGCACACACATGCCTCCACCTTCTGTTGCAATTCCACCAGTGTGAAAAAAAAAATAAATTCTAAATGAAAGGGTTATGTTTTGCACTGTCTGATTTCAGGTATGAGTGACTGAAGCAGAACCAAATTTCCGCACGTTGAGAGGCTTTATGATATTACCGGTGGCAGCAGTCTGCCCTGTTTTTGCTTCTTGGAAGCTTAGACTCTCTGATGGCCTGAAATCCTGCTCAGGTCTGAGAACCACATTCCAAACTGCAGTATTAGTGTTTTGTTAGTGTTATTTTGCAATGGCATGACTCTTGGTTGATATTCAAGGATCACCTTCTGCATGCTCAGAAGCGATACATCCCTACAAGAAGGAAGTGTGGCAGGAGGGCCAGGAGACCTCCTTGGATAGAGAAGGAACTTCTGAGGAAAATTCAAAGAAAAAAGAGGCTTATAAAAGTTGTAAGCAAGGACAGGCGGCCTGGGAAGAATACAGGGATATTGTCCGGGAAGCTAAGGATCAGGTTAGGAAGGCTAAGGCCCACTTAGAATTAAACTTGGCTAGGGATGGTAAGGACAACAGTAAGGGAATCTATAGGTACTGCAAATAAAAGAAAGGCTAGGGACAATGTGGGCCCCCTCTGGAAGCATTCGTGAGAACTGGCTACCCTGGATTTGGAGAAGGCTGAGGTTCTTAATGACTTATTTGCCTCAGTCTTCACCAGCAAATGCTCTGACCACACCACCCAGTCTTGGAAGGCAGACACAGGGACTGTGAGAATGAAGATCCTGGGCCCACTGTAGGAGAGGACCTGGTTCGAGATCATCTTAAGAACCTGAATGTATACAAGGCCATGGGACCTGATGAAATCCATCCGCGGGTCCTCAAAGAGCTGGCAAATGAAGTTGCTAAGCCACTGTCCATCATATTTGAAAAACCATGGCAGTCAGATGAACTTCCTGATGACTGGAAAAAGGGAAATACAACCCCCATTTTCAAGAAGGGGAAAATGGATGAGGTGGGGTGTCAGACCAGTCAGCCTCACCTCTGTGCCTGGCAAGATCTTGGCGCAAGATTCTCCTGGAAACCATGCTGAGGCATGTGAAGAACAGCAAGGTGCTTGATAACAGCCAGCATGGCTTCACTAAGGAGAAATCCTCCTGACCAATCTGGTGGCCTTCAATGCTGGGGCTATGGAAATGATGGACAGGGGTAGAGCAGTTGATGTCATCTACCTGAACTTGTGCAAAGTATTTGACACTGTCCCACATGATATCCTTGTCTCTAAATTGGACAGACGTCAATTTGATAGGTGGACCACTCGGTGGATAAAGAACTGGCTGGATGGCCACGAGCAAAGGGTTGTGCTCAATGGCTCAATGTACAGCTGGAGACCAGTAACGAGTAGTGTCCATCAGGGGTCAGTGTTGGGACCGGTCTTGTTTAACATGTTTGTCGGTGACATGGACAGTGGGATTGAGTGCGCCCTCAGCAATTTTGCCGATGACACCAAGCTGTGTGGTTCGGTTGATAAGCTGGAGGGAAGGAATGCCATCCAGAGGGACCTTGACACGCTTGTGAGATGGGCTGTTGGCAACCTGATGAAGTTAACCATGACAAGTGCAAGGTCCTACAGCTGGGTTGGAGCAATCCCAGGCACAGCTACAGGTTGGGCAGAGAAGAG
>JAOEHY010039470.1:0-38397 GCA_025447955.1 Psilopsiagon aurifrons
ATTTTTTTTTTTTATTTAAGTTTTATTTCATAGTTCTGGATTACTGGAAAAATAATATGAATGTCACAGGGCCTGGAGCTTCACAGACTTCTCTTCCTTCATGGGTACTATGGGAGAAGAGGTCTGTCAATATAGCATTATTAAATGGATATGGCCAAAACTGCTCCTCAGTGCTTCAAATAGCATGGCCTGTCTTTTAGCCCATTGCTAACTTTTTGCTTCATTCTCTCCTCCCAGCATCTCCTGGCACCCAGCACTACGTAGCAAATTACTCATGGGTTATTGCATTACAATTCTGCACTTGAATTGGGATTTTCTTTGGCTCCATCCATCAAGCATTTAATTCCTCTAGAGTATAGAAAGAATAAAATTAGTCTGCCATTGCAGAAGACAGTGTGACTTCCGCTTTTTCCCTCCAAACATGGTAGCTTTAATAGATCCACACACCTCCATTTCTTCTTGCATATAAGTCTCACAAAGGAGACTGTGGCACTTGAGAGGCTTTAGCTTCCCAGAATGACCTCGGCAGAAGATGTCACTCAAAGCAAGTGCAGAGTTGGGCAGCTGCAGCTTGCGAAAGTTTCTTCATTCTTGCGTCTTTTTAATAAGCTATAAACTCTTTTCACACTTCTGCCTACATATTTCTTTGCTTTTTACTATCTTCTCTGACACATGCCTCTGAAAACATCTTGTTCTTGTTGTAATTCTAGAACACTGATACTTATCTAAAATACTTCTTTGCAATCATCTTTGAATCCAGAGCCAATTTTGTTTCTTTTTAAAAAAAAAAGTCTTGTATATGGCTAAAGAGAACAAGCTTCCCCAACTACTTGCTGTCAGAAAAGATACTTTTGGCATTAAGTGCCTTTTTTCATGTTCAGAAAACAGTGTTTAGAAAGGAGATAGCACACATTAATGCAGCAGCAATCTTCGCATTATACCCAAAAATTCTTTCTTTATTTTTTTTTTTTTAACATGTATAGGTATTTTGCCTTCTAAAGCGATTAATGGCAGGAAAACATGGTATGGATTTTTTGTCACTAGTAATGTGACAGTTTTCTAGCAGAGACTTGGAGCCTTTTGCTAAACCCTTTAGGCGATTGTCCTGGTGGATTCAGAGGTTTTCTTGGTTTCATATATGGTTAGGATATCAAAATGCTGTCTACAATAACTTCCTTGTTCTGCTGTAATTTTCCTTTGGCGTGTGTTTGATACCAGCAGGCTTGTCCATTCCCATCTGTTCTGTATTGGTTTTATGCAAATTCTCTCTCATCCCTCTACAAGTCTTTTCAAGTTAAAATATTGCTTCCTCATGCCCGCTTCTATTACTTGTAATTCCTGCACAGTGACCTGCTAGCCACCCATATATTGGGCACAAAAGACATAATCTTTGTGAATCAGATATCTCTTATCTCATCCCTGTTTGTGTTATACATTCCACTCACAATACACTTTTCCACAACGCTATCCATTTAATGCCCAAATACTTGAGGTCTTTTATTTCTGGCCAGCATGTTCGTCACATTATTCATGGTGAACTGATGAGCAGGGAGATAAAAAGACTTGCTCTAGGTGGTGCATGGATCTGTGGTGCAGCCAGAAGAGAAAATAGGCTGTTTGAGCCCTGTCTTTGTGGTTTAACAGGCAAACTCTCCCTCTCAATAAAGTTACATAAAGACAATGATTTGTTTTGTGGTATGAATTTATCACTTCCATAAATTTGCAATTATTTGAGATGAAACAACTTTTACTGTATGTGAAACTGTTCCACCAGGCACATAGATAACTGGAGCCCTTGCAGGGTGGTTTCATGTCGGTGCTACACTTGTTCAGAGGTACAAAATCAAGGTCAAAGTAAGCTGTAGTATATGTGCACCTGTGCACTGGGGAGTAGCTGTCACCAAAGTGAAGGAGGAGATGGGAGGTAGAAGCAATAGCTCCATAATATGTGTGCTACTGTAGGTGTCACTTCACCCCTTAAAAAGCTGTTTTCTCTTGGATTTGTGGAGAAGAGTCTTTCCAAAGAAGATGCATGGGAGCCTCCCTACAGCAGCTATGTTCTGAATATAAACCCAGCTCCCCACTGGCAGTGGGAGCAGGTGAACATTTTTCTGTATGAAAGTAGATTTTATTTTTTTGATGGTAACAGTATCTTCCAAGACTTGTTTCAGATTTCAGTAGTATACTGCTGTTTTGCCTTGAAAAATTAAGATGGCCTTGAAAGATTGTGTCAAATATTGTAGTATTCTGGCCTGCACAGTAGGCTAGTAAACTCTGGAAGCATGAAAGGGAGAGCAGGGTTAGTGTCAGATCAGTTGGTGTTGGTCTCAATTCTGAAAGCTCAATGAACATGGGTGAATACCAATGGTAGAAATAGCTGATTTTTAATGTAAAAATGTTGTTAAATTTATCGCTTGATTGTATTAATTACAGGGTATGAGAAGGTATTTAATCAGTGGCATAAAATTTAAATAATGTAAATACCTTTGATATTAAACATTTTTTTTCTACTTGCATTTCAGAGAAATATACTTGTCAGGTTTTGTTACATTCCTTTGTTGTTGGATTGTTTTATAAATGTGATTCCTTTTAAGTTCATTACTGTTGATGTCAAAAGAAAAGCCATAGGCAGACCATGTTGTGTATCAACATTACTAATGTTTAAATTACTAAAAAAAGGAAAAGAGGAATTTATTTAACTACTGTGGTGCAAAACATAATGCAGTCTTCTACTATGTTGAATACACTGTGTACTCTTCATTACCCTGTCTGATCATAGATGCAGTTTTAGGCTTCAAAAAGAAGCCACCTTATCTGAGAACTGAAAATGTACAATATAACATAGAGCTGTTTTCATAGTTTTGCTTCCCCTTTTGTTAATTATCAAGTGATGGATGTGCACATAGTTCATTAGCATAGTTCTTCTGATGTGAATGGCTCTGATTCATTCTTTTAGAATGATGTAAATGTGAAGCGTGAAGAAGCAGAAATTCAAAAATTGCAAAAATGTCATGATACTGAACAGATTTTCAGGTGACATTATTGTAATGGTCCCTTCTGACCTTAACACCTCTGCATTTAAGAGTTCTAATCTTTAATATAAGGGTAAGTAGGGGAAGCAGTAGTCTGGTTTAATTTTTTTTTTTGTAGCAAGTTTGGAGAGTTGCCTTCACTTCTCAGCTACCTCCATGTGCATGGAATGTTCAGTAAATATGGTCAATATTTATGGACTGCAATTTAAAACAGCCTGTTAAGAATGTACGAGCCTAATGGTCTAATTTTTCAATTATGTCAATGTCTGTGGGAATTGAGGTTGTTCCTTTTATATTCCAGAAGGCACCTTTCAGACAGTATGGCCTGAATCAGACAGGAGTCTGGGTTTGCAAGAAGCACAGACTCAATATCAGAGCCACAGTCAGAGACTAGTGCTTTAATGTGCTATGTCACACAGTGAATGGCAACACAGATAATGCTCATAGCACATCCAAAATTCCTAACTTCTGCAAGAAGAATGTGTTGATGCGTCCCAGCAGTCAGCTGTTGGTTAAAACTGTTTGCTCCTTTGTCCCAACAGAAGGTAACTTTCATATTAACCACCCTAAATTCATGAGGCTCCATGTAAAAAGAGAGGATGTTTTCGGACGCAGAAGAAGGCATTGGTAAACTGGCCATAAGCCATGTTAAAGAGGTTCTCCACTGCTTTGCTTCCCACCAGACCAGAGCTGCTGATCAGACAGGAATCCACCATCTGGAGAGCTCCCCTCTGTCCCAGCTCAGCATGTCTCCTCCCAGGGCTTCAACTTCCCTGCAGACTTCCCTCCCCCTCCTGGAGGGCGTTAGCCCTGGGGCAGCACTAACAATATGGAGACCAGACCAATGCTTGTTTTGGACAGCTGGCAAAGCAGTGTTATTGTGTTGCTGGTTTGTACACTTGGTCTTCATACATCTCCAAGCAGCAGAATAGCATGGAGAGAGAAACATTTGTCTTGTCCTCATATAGCCTGACTTTTCCAAGTCTGAGGGTTTCCACTAAAGTTGGTCATACAGGATTAATGTCAAAGGGGTGTTCAGATGTTCAGGGCTGATAAAAAGAGGTTTGTCATCATTCAGAGACCTTGAGTCCACGCTCAATTAAAAAAAAAAAAAAAAAAAAAAATTAGAGACCAGCAATGTTAAAATAATTGAGGCACAAAAAGAAAAAGGAAAAACCTCCTCAGTTATCTCTGATAACACTATTGTTTTCATTTTTTATTATCTTGCTTGTTACTTGCCCATGAGAAACAACCATGGATCGTCAATAAGGGTTTTAATTGCAAAGATTTCCTGTGACGTGAGTGTTAATGAATGTCAAGGCAATAACACAAAAGACATTACTTGTTTAATGATTGATAGAACAAGAAAAGCATGAGGTCTTTTGCAGGATAAATGACTACTGTTCTGTGTTCCTTTACATTAGCAGTATCAACACTTAGATCACATGGCAGGAGATAATGGTCCAGGAGATAAAGTACAGAATCACAGTCTGTTATACAATAACAGGCATAGTAATGATAAGTAATGTGCATTTCTTTAGCAATTCTCATACTTGTCAGCACTGAGCTATGGAGACCAGAGCTTAGCTGTTGAATTAAATGGGGACAGGATGGAGCACTTGGTTGGTTTGCTCTGCTGCAAAGATGATGCAAACCCTAAAAGCTTTTCTTGACAGATGGTTTAGGTGCATACTCATGGTTGTAGATTTCGTGTGTTATAGTAACAATACACCTCAGTTACTCAGAGTAATATGACTGAATTATAAGCATGTTTGAACATGTGGTGTAATGGCAAAAGAAAAAAATAAGACCATTAGAACATTAAAACCAACTATTGGGTTTTCTCCAGGAAGGATCAACATCATGGTACCCACTTAAAGACTCATCACCTTTCTCTTCACTAATAAGCACGTAATAGCTGGGGGCATTCTCCAAGCAATAGGAACATTCCAGCTACGGCCCCCTTCACATACAAAAGGTAATACAGAAGGTTGGCCAAAATCTAGTCTGTAAATCTGCCCTGTAGCTGCAAACTGTCTGAGGAATGCTTCATGGTGTGGGCAACTGGCCCTAACCACACCCTTGAATGGCTTTGGGTATGAAGTCCGTGGAAAAGTTGTGCAGCTTTGGTTTGGTTTATATGGTTTCTGGCACACCAGGTTTCATTGGACAATATGCACTTGGCAACTTCTCACCGGCTTGCACTGAGAGCTTTCAAGTGCCCCTGGAGCTCTGCCGAGTGAACAACTGTCTCCAAAAATGTGCTAAATATGAGAAAGCCTTCGGGATGAAAATTAGTTCATGGTTTGGCAAAATGTTTGGGGAGTCAGAAAAATATTTGGATGAAACCTGGATGGTTTAATTATTGGCCTTGAAACCACAAATTAATGGAGCTGCACATGGCCTTTGGTTTCAAAATGTAGCACTGGATAACGTTTCCTCGTTTTTGAAAGCTGAGTTGGTTTGCAGCTATCTGCATTGGTATGGGGGTTGCTGCCTGAAAGCTGTACTGGTAAAACTGCATGTTTCATTCCAAATAAGAATCTTATTTAAATTAATAATATAGTTTAAAATCTTTAAAAGTATTTTCTTGAATATAGAATCTCAGTTTACTCCAGGTTAAAAATTCCTGGAGTTTTAAAAATCCCTTTGTAGCTATTGTCTGTATGATCACATTTTTAGCTTTGAATTAAATCGTGCAACTGTTTTTTGTCCTCCAAAGCTCACCAAATCTGTGTTTGAGCTTTACTCAAATAAAATACACTCAGCCTTGTGCCATTTATCTTCCTTTAGGAACAGCAGCTTCTAAAGAGTTTGTCAGTACCCAGTTTGACCTATGGATGTGTGTTTCCAGGTGTACCTGCCCTGGCAGCATGGCATAGATGTAGAAAGCTGTCAAGGGGCTCCTGGGCAACCTGAAGGGGACATGGGGAGTCATGAATGGGCTGGTTTCAGATTTTGGTCCAGTCGGGTGGGCATGAATGGAGTACAAGACCTACTGTGCCTTTCCCATCCTCCTGCTAAGCTGGTTTTGGGCAATTCATGTATGCTGTTGTGTTATGCCATTAAAGCTTTCCCAGTCCTGGCTGTGCATTCTTTTCCCCATCCCTTATAAGCTTTGAATTTTAAGAGCTCAGCCACACTTTGGAGGTGACTGAACTGTGGCAGGAGCTGCCTGTGTTGAAGGCAGGAAGCAGAATAACAACTTAAAGAGGTTTGGGTTGTTTTTTTATGTTAACATTCTTCAACTGTTATGCCACGGAGGGCAGCACAGAATGGAGAGTATGAGCGGGTGTCTCTAGGAGCCCAGACTGGACTCTGCCTTGCTGCCATTGTGCTCAGCCGGGCACTCACATCCCTGTGCTGACCCAACAGTAGAGCCATAGAGAAGCTTCTTGCATCAAATGAGAGTCATTAGTATGAGCCTATCTGTGCTTTTGTTTAAAAAATGGAGTAGTCACTTAAAAAATTCTGCTACCCACTTCAGCCTTCTCTGCAGAGTCTACATGTGTGCAACAGGAAATGCTTACCTGGGACATGTGTGTTCAGCAAAAGGTCAGAAAAAAGGGAATATAAAACAAAGGATGGGGAAACAGTTAGCTTTAAAATAGTCCATCAAAAGTACTTCGATTTAGACTTTGTTTTGGCCATTCTGTTAAGAAATACTGCAGAGTTAACCTTTTCAAACATGGGGGTAAATAAAAATACTTCAACTGAACTATGAAAGATTGTACACCATTACATAAATCCTTGTACAAAATACTCTGAATTTCAAATTTCCAAACTGCCTTATATTCCATTTTAACCCACCTCTCTTCAATCTCTGTTCTGCAGACCAAGTAGTTTCACATCTCTGTTTCACTCACAGCCTGAAGATGAGCCATCGGGGGGTAAGGGAACTTCTGCATGTCACTTTCAATTTTAGGATCAGGACCCAGATCCAGCAAATCACTTAAGCATGTGCCTGACTCAAAGCAAAAGTTTCCTTGTGCAGTAGTGCCCTCTCAAAAAGAGGCGGCGTCCTTGGTCTCCTCAAGTACATAATGCTTGCCATTGGGCCAAAGCAGGGAGGTCAGTTCTTCCCTGCACTGCAGAAGAACCAGACCCTTGACAGGCCATATGCTCAATCCCATTGACCTCCCTGCAGTCCTTCCCAGGGAAATAAGGTTGGAAGAATGGGTGCAGCCTCCTGGCATTTCTGCTGTCCCTATCACCAGAACAGCACTTATCGCTCTCCTTGTGGGAGCCTGTTAAAGCATTAATGAAATGCACAAAAGCAAAGTGGCTCATCCATATAAATGGGTGATTTAAATAATGAGGAAGGAGGAAGGATGTGGTTCAGTGTCAGTACTGATTAATTAGGGCATAAAATAAATAACCTTCCTAACAACATTGGCTGCTTCCACTACAACTTACTCTATTAGTGGGTGATGGAGTTAATACAAGTGACAGTGTAATTACAAGTTAGTTAACCAGCCTGTTATGATGTTTGCCTAATTTCAGGGGATGGAGCTATTTACAGGCACATATTTTCCTATTGCAAAGAAACCAACAGCAAAGGACTGTTAAAAAATGGTTGTTAATCCTGCAGTTTCACCACTCATCAGACATAGCTTTTCTTTTGTCCCCTTTGTGAAAGTCAGCCACACTGATGCCAAAAGCCTGGAATAATTCTCGCATGTGCTTGTTTGATGTCACAGCTGAGGTCACAGTTAGGTATTGTGCTCTTATGAGTAAGCACGTTTATCTAATGTGTGGCCGCACAATGAAATGATGAACAGATGTTAGCAGTGAGTTTTTAACATCTTAGCTGTTTTGTATGGAAGTTTTATTGAAATGTTTTGCCTGTTAACTCTATGAGTGTCAGACAAAAGCAAGAAAATATATTCCAGGATTTATAGGGGTTTTGAGAGGTTTTTTAAAACCAGCATTGCTACGCAGCAAGTAACTGCTGATGTAACAAGCCATATATATTTAATACTTTTATGGCTGCTGGCCAATAGCTTCTGCAGCTTGTGGTATGGATCACAAATTTCTCATAGAGAACAAATGCAAAATTAGATCTCCTAAATTATAATGAACTAACCCCCAAACTTCACATTAACATAGGTCTTCAAACACGACATCAAATCCTTAGTTTCTTTAATGGTTTTAATGGAAAACCTGAAGCTATTCAAAAATATTTTTAGCTGTTGGTCAGCACTTCTTATTTATTTTCCTGTATGATGGGCGGAAAGGGGGAGGAGGGAATCAGACCATTTTCATGTATTGCAGCCATCCAACAGTATCATCAGTGTGATATTCTTAAGGTCTCCAGGTCATTAGAGCTGAAAAGAAGATCTGAAGGTGGGAGTTTGCTACCAATGCCATATACAATATGTTATTGTACAGGGCTTTTGTAATGTCTAGTACTTAAGTAACTAGTCTCCTTTCCCAGGTTTATTATGATTTATTTTTTTTTCTTTTAAGTAATTTGAGCTACATTGTAAGCTCACAGTGGCTCCATTCCTCTACTTATGTATGGGAGATAAATTTGAGTTTGAATTACTTAATGCCTCAAAAAATATTTTAGGATTGGGAGTAAAACATCCAAATACTATGCATTGTCATTGAGAGAGTAACAAAGCTTGATTCTTCAGAATTTAAGTCAAATATTCATATTTCTGTTTCAGTGAAAGTTATAGCATTATCCTCTTTTGCAGTAAGTCACTTTTTTATATGCTATAGAAAGTCACTTTGAATTCAAATATAAATGAGGCCATCCATCATGTTAGCAATTTAATTACCTTGGTATACATTTTTTTTAGAAAAATCCCCAAACAAGCGCAACAAACCACCTCTATTATTTGTTGTGTATATATATATCTTATTACAGATTCATTGCCTCAGGACAGGCAGGGCTGTCAGCAGGGCAGTCCTTGTGGTTAGAAATGCCAAGATGGGGAGCAGATAAGACATGAAGTCGTTGTGCCTCCTATTTAGGTCCACTCTGCTCTGTGTTTGCTTGGGGCCTTACCTGTTAGATTCCCTGTAATCTTTGTTGCAACAGTGAAATGGTGCCTTGCAAAGCAATGAAGTGTGACAGGGATATTGAAAGGGTCGAATGAGGTAGAGAAATGTGATCTTTTCTATCTTCTGTGGGCCCAGGAAAATAGGAGTCCTGCTGCTGAGCCAGGATTTGGCATTCACTGTCACACTAGATGCAAGAAAGTTGTGAGATTTATTGTTTCATGCTTACAGAAGAGACAAAGTAAGCAATGCCCACAATTTATCTAGTTGTTTAGCCATCTGGTTTCACAGCAACTGAAGATTAAATGTTGAGGAAACTGGGAAACTACAGATAGCAAGGAAGGGCAGGGAGAAGGGCCTTTATTTGTTAAAGTTTTGCTGGTAAAATTCACAAAATACATAGGTGTCCTTCAGAGATTAAGACAAATTACACGGTTTGAACTTTTTTTTTAGTGATGGATAATTTCATGGCTGATAAAATGTGTAGCAAGAAAAGCTGACATAATGAGAAGTGTAATTAAATGGCACGTTTCAGGGCATGAGCAGGATTCACAAGTTGAGGAGGAAAAGGAGATCCTACTGCCATGCCTACATCTCATGGCACGCAAGCTTTTTCTTAATCATTAGCTATTAACTAGGCCACATATGGGACATCAGATTTAATGATATGTGTGATACTCAGAAAGTTGCTGGTTTCACTTAGCCCCCATGATAAGCTATTATCAGCACTCAGATGATTTTTCCCATTTTAACATGCTCTCCACAGCAAAAACTGGTGCATGCTTGTCACTGCAGAGGAATGACGCTTATCCGTTAGGTGCTTGTGCAGGAGCTGAGCTTGTCCCTGCAGATATGTAGCTGGGTGCATAGATGGGACTTGGATGAGCCAGTCAAGTCATCAACTAAGTCCTTAAATGATAAATAACTGTTTTGGTGCAAGAAGAGAGACTAATCCACTGATTCCCCAGTCATAGTTCTTGAAGGAAACAAGCAAAAGCACCTTTTGTAAAGCTTGAAAGAAGCAGGAAAAAGCGCACAGATGAGATGGCTTAAGTGGAAGAGAGAGAAGGATAATATTTAAAAAGGATGCAACTCAATCATCTTTATTCTCTTGGGTAGAAATCTATCCTCTGGAGTAGATGAGACCAGATATACTTTCATTCCCTCTGTTGTCCTACATCCATCTTCATTAGGAGTTTTGCCCTACCAGGCTCCAAAGATCTCAGACTTTTTATTAGTTTCAGCTGGGCTTCAGTATCAAACCTGAAAAAAGGGTTATTTTGTCTGCACATATTGCTTTTCCTTAAGCAAAGGCACGTCCTACAAATAAAGTCTTCAGGGAGGTTTAAAACTGGCCTGCAACAGCAAAAAGAGAGAAGCAAGCTGGCTTGTTTCATATAAAAGGCTATGCAGGTATCGACCCCAGAAAATTTGTCAAGTCAACACCTAATGATGGCTTAGCTGCCGGGCTTAGCCATACAATATTTAAATCAAGCTCTGGCTTTTTATGCCTTGTTTTTTAACATATGGAGTCTGAATGAGTGAGGAGAAATAGAAATGCCATGTGATCATTTCTCCCCAGGAGCTGGAGTAGCTCTGCTGAAGTTTGGCCATAAACTCTTTGAACTACTGTGTCTCTGGGGAAAGCTCAGGTGAGTGTCTTCACATCTTCCGTCAGCTCTGTTTAAACCTGATGCTCCGGGAGCTTGTAAAGTACCACGGAAGAAGGGAGAAGACTTTTTCCAGAAGTGGGATGCTCACTGCACACAGTAGGTTAAGTGCAGAGCCTAGGGAATGAGGACAGAGCGGTCCCAGCAGTGGCATGGTCACTCTCAGCCTGGGGCCCTGGGAGCAGCTGATAAATATCTGGCTCATCTGGGCAAAACCAAACTGTCCAGCCTGGAGCTCTTGGAGATTCTCCTACTTGAAAAAAGGAAATGGTTTTCTATCAGAAAATCCAGATTCATCAAAATCGGGAGGTTTTCATGAGAATCTTCTTCCTGCATTGGGGCTTTCCTTTGGAAATATTTCTCAGAATTAGTTGTGGTCAATATGAGCATAGAAAATGTGTCTACAGTGAGTGGTGAGCATGTCTGCAGCATGCCAGACCACAGCCAACTGCTAGTTCAAGAAATGAGCTTGGTCAGGTGTTTGATCAAGAGCAGGGAGTTAAACCTGTCTCTTGCATATTCCATGTCCTGACCACCATCATCTGAAGGCACTGAGTCTCACTTTATAGTCTTGGTATCAACTGGAATAAATATCATGAATAATGGGAAATTTCAAAAATTATAGCTAAAAAAAATGAGCATGGCAGCTTTCCCTTCGCAACATGTGGCTTCACAGCCACCTGGGTCAAGACATGAAAAGACAAGGTGGTTTCTTGCAAGCCTTTCAGTTCATGAGAAACAAAATATACAGCAGTGTGCTATTTATCCATCATCTTCTGAAGGGAGCTAAATATATAGATATGAAGGAACACCTGGTGTCTTCATCCGCACAGCACCTGAGAATGATTTTGTTTAGCTGCTGGGAAAATCACTGAGAGTTCGTTCTTCCATCACAGCATCAGTGTTTTGAGGGAGAATGTCTATATTCCTATACTTTTATGGGAAAAGCTGAAGTGACTTGTTTAAAATTTATCATTTGTTTTAATCTTTCCCATTTTGTTTCTTCAGTGTCAGCATATTTCTTGTTTCAAGATATATATGTGAATCATCTGTTTACATTAAATGCAACTGTGTAATCCAACATGTTCTCTTACAAAAATTTTCAGGCTTTAAAACATAAATTAAAAATGAATGGAATTAACCTAAGCAAGTTTAAATATCAAACAAAATATTAACTTATGCTTTTAAGTGACTCTGAATCTAGGAATTTTTCCTGAGCATTTGTTTCAAGGGTAGCATTGGCCTTTTGGCTTTCAGTTCCAGTTTAGATCTTTTTTTTCCCAGCTGATATTTCAGAATTACCTGAAAATTTAAATTTCCTATTTCTAAGCAGCTCTGGGAATTCTATAAATTGGAATTTCAGGGTGCGGGAAGGTGGCATAGGCAGCTGAGATGTAAAGAAATATTGTGGTATAGTTAAGAACTGAATATAAGTTTATCTTAATTTCAGGCCAGTGACTTAAACAGAAGGATTTTAACATTTCTTCTCTTCACCATCAAAGATAGTGCCAAGAGCTGGATGAAAGCTTTTACTGAGTGTAAGAATAGACCTAGCTCACGCACACTGAAAACTGTTATTAATGTTGCTTTAATAAAGCATAAATTCTGAGTTGTGCTCCCTGCCAGGCTTACGCGGGTGGACTCTGTAAAACTTTTCTTGGTTGTGCTTGCAGGCTGGGAGGTTGCGATGGGAAACCCGTTCTCACTGGATGCAATCCAGGGAGGAACTCCACACAGAGTGCAGCCAAAACTGGAGGACTTCTTTCATGTCCTTTAAAGTCAGAGCAGGCAAGAACTCGAATGCTCATCTGAGCTAACTGAGGAAATGTGAAGGCACCAAGGGGCAGATTTTGGGAAAGGTTCATCAGCCACTTGGGGAGCCCTGGGTGTTGTGGGCTGTCTGCAGAGGCTCTCTGGTAAAAAAGGCGATGAGCCACCACAGTAAATCCACTGGGTAGTGGGAACATTCTTCATCCCTCTGGAACTGTGTGCATTTTGGTCATGTTTGAGCAAAATCCAGGTTTTTCAACTGCTTTCAAGTGTATCTGGATAAAATTTAGTAGCCTCAGTTGTACAGTCTAACAGGATAGCTGCTTCTGCCCTTCCGGCTTGGAAATGTAATAATAAATCTGACTTCATGCAAGAAGTTGTTTCAGTTACATATCTATGTATCCAATAGCAGTTCTTAAGCTGGGCTGGTTGTCAGCATCTCTGCCTGATGGTAACGGCACAGCGTTAGAACTGAGAAATTTTGGTACTTGGGCAAAATGAGTGGGTGCATTTACACTGCCATTTTTTTTAATGATAGTCCTTTTAAGCGTAATGGGGAGGGAGGATCTCTCATTTGTTTTTCTTTTGGATAATGGCAAAGAGAAAGAAACATACTACTGTTTCAAACTGACAGCTCATAGGTTTAGCATTTGAATCAGGCAAATTGTACAGCATGTTTTTTGTTGTCTTTTTTGTTTGTTTAATTGTTTTTTTTTTAACCAAGGAAGTATTACTCTTAACCCATTTATGGAGTGATCCAGAAACAAACACAGCTTTTCTAGCCAAAAATGAAGACTTTCCCAGCTCTGAATGGTCATTCTGTTCCAGATTTAGCATCAGACAAACATGACATCCCATAATTTTGTACAGATTAGAAAAAAGAAAAAAAGGAGAGGAGAAAGTAGTGAATGGAAACAAGAATATATCATGGCTTTTGTTTCCTTTCTCACGTAAGCAGCAGAGACACACACTGGGCTGAAATCTCATCAGAAAGAATGACGGATACCGCTGTTAGCAAAACAAAGCATATTTGATATTTAAGTTTAATAAAAACTACTTTAAAAAAGAGTTTGGGTTCCAAGCGGGAAGTTCACTAATAGGTTTGAAGCAAATGCATTCCTGATTACACCCCATTAAGAAAGTGGAATGCAGTGAGTGCTGCTTTCCCCGAGGAAGCCCCAGCACACACGGGATTTGGAGTCTGTAGCCAGTCCAGCAGACAATGCCAGACCTGCTGACCCTGTGGATTTTACAGTGTATTTTCAAATATAACATGTCTTCTGGGGTCCAGTGGGAGAAGAGATACTTCACAGATTTCAAAAGAATCTGGAACAAGATCAGTTAATTGTGCTTTTTATTCTCAGATGCATTTGCTCATCTCTAATGTCACACTAAAAACTCAGAAGTGTCTTAAGCTTTGCTATATTTTGGTGTGTTCATTTGTTCCATGGCTGGCTTATGTGCATCCAAAGTAAAAATGCCTGCTCCAAGTGGTTTCTGGTGAGGCAGAGCTGTATGATTTGTTTGAATCATAACACGAGTCTGGTATGAGTCTTGTTGTGATGTGTCCCTGTCTGTGGAATATGAGAAATTTCTTCATTATTTTTCATTGGACATCAAATGGAAAATAAAATTCACAGGGTGAAACTGCAGAGGCAAGATGATACAATATTCCAGGGACCATTGTACATGCAGTGCTGCTGGACCAGTCTATATACCCAGGACAGAAATACGTCACTGGCTTCTTTGTGATTGACCATCATTGCAGGTAGTTGGAAACCTGCTCATGCTGGTTTGGAGGTAGGACAAAGGGAAGGAAGGCTCAGGGATCTTATCAGAAATCACACCGCTAATGTCATCAGCATTTCTTGGGAGGGTTATGTTACATTATGACTCAGCTTTATAACAGGGAATTTGTACATATGCCAGCTATCCCAGAGGGTGCAGATTTTAAATGCACATACATTTCATTCTGTGTGACACCACCTTGAAAACATAGGTTAGTTAAGACAAACTGCCATCAATTAAGTTTATTGGATGATGTCAGTGTTGCAGGTGATATATATAATCATGGATTTAGAAAAACACCTAGTTTTCTTTGGATCTGCAAAGTTTGTCAATGGTGGGAGAAAATTTACAGTAACTGTGATTTTTGCAATATGCAAAATGGACTTAATTACCATCATGAGAAATCACTGCATGAAGTGTAAGGATTTTGATTTGTGGTTTTGTGTTTTGTTTTCAAAATGTATAATCTACAAATAGCAGAATTATTTTCATAGCACATTCCTATAGATTTACTAGAAAGAGACCAAAGTATTGCCCTTGAGCTGGGTGTGATCTCTAGCAAGGTGCATGCAGAAGCAGCCATGGCTGGTCCAATAGACTTTTACTATAATCAGAGACCAGCTGGTTTAATATTTCCTGGTGTTCCTTTTGCCACTGGTAGATGACAATGCTAACAGCTGACACTGAATTTTCACAGCTTCTCATTATATTTCATTGTAAGATATAAGCAGTGACAACTAGTAGCAAAGGAATGAAGACTTCAGAAATTATCCCCAAATTATGTGTGTGTGCTGTTTTCAGTAACTTCAGTTTTGTATTTCATGAAGAAATCGTTAAGTTGTTCTTGTGATTTGCACTGGCATTAATAATGGCTGAAGTACCCTGCAAAAGCTCCAGGAGATAGAATTTTATTGCTGATTTCTCTTCAAATTTTAAATGTTATTTCTCTTAGATTTCACATGAGTAATTCCTTCTACTCTGGCCTACAAATATACTTTTGACTTTGTTACTCCAAGCATTTTCAAGACCATAAGCGTTCAGTTAGCTCAAATCTAAGCCAAAAAGGTTGCACTGGAATTCTTGTCTTCCCCAGCCTCTCAGTGGAGTTGATGAGTTTAGGGGACCAAAGAATGGTACTGGCTCTCAAAAAGGATTGGATTCAAGCTCCTTAGGGTTAAATAGATTTGAATGTGACCAACATGAGTATTAGATATTATAAAGGGCATAAAATAATTTCAATTAGTTAATTTTTAAATTGTTAGAATATTTATTAGTATTATTACTAGTAACTAAGTTATTAAAATGAAGAGCAATGAACTTAGTCCCCAGTATGGGATTTGTAGTGCAAGCCACTGAGCATGCTTAAGAGTGTCCCATCTGCTTATATATTTAGAAATTAGGCACCTGGTTTGCTGAATCAACTGGCATGCTGAGAGTGCAGGATTTAGCCCTTCAGATTTCTTTTCTTCACTACCACTTTTCTTTGCTTACGGGGAGGAAAAGGCAACCTCAACATGTTGTAGATTAGATAAGAGTTCATGCATTATATGTAATTGTATCCTTTAGGAGTGATTTCATATTTGATCAGTCTCTCAAGGTGGGTTTCAAATCCAATATTGGTGCATTTTTTTTCTCAGGTCCATAAGTTGTTTGATGGTTCCTCGGATCTACTCCTGTAAAGGCTCCCACTATTTGCTTATAGGAAGTAAAGAGTTATTATAACAACTTCAGTAATTTCCAAATCTCTCCTTAGTTTATGAAGTTAATACGAACTGCGAACTACTCCATTCACCTGGAGGCTGATACCACTGTCTTTCTTGAACACAGCAGCAATTTGTACATTGGATTTTGTAGCAGTGTTTGTTGCTAGTAAGCCTGACCTCTTCAGTGTGTTACAGTTCCTTCGCTATTTGTTTTAATATCCTCTCCTTCAGGTTGATTTACTCCATTCTTTGCCTGGAATTGGCTAATGATAGACTAATACAATGAAATTAAATGGGACAAAACCCATTGCTTTTGAAGAAAAAACTACATGGATTTGGATGTACTCATGGGTTCTCAAATCCAGAATTTTTCTTGTAACCACTTCTTTTACAATATCATCCCAATTTACCAAATCAGATCTTAAATAATCTCCTTTTCTTCTTACTCTTTTTTTTTTCCAGTTGTGTTGCCTAGTAGTCATATTCCATCTATACCCTTTCTTCACAATACTATGTGAACTACACACTTCTTCCATTGGAGCAGCTGTAATCTGTACTGATAATGCTTATTTTTGCACAAAGTAATTTTTATTCTTGCGTTGACTTTTTTCAACACTGATGAAAAAAGGAGCTTCAGCATCTTGAATGTGTGTTTTGACATACGTTTTCTGAACGAAGTGTTCTGTATTTCAGAAATAGGTTATACTCATGGGACAAGAGCAGTTGCTTTAACTAGTACTTACGCTTTGTATTCATGAAAGGTTATAATTGATTCTCCTCTCTTTTATGGAATAGTTCTATTTTCTTGCCGAATAGATGTTTCTAGTTTTTTTAAAGGCAGTATTCATCTCAATTCACTGTTGCTTTTTCATTACCGTCACTCAAGAAGGAGCCCCATCAGCCTCCTCCCCCTTTCAAATCATAGCTTTCAAATTTGTGTATCTAGACTCACTAAAGAGATCTCCTCAACCGTAAACAAAATACCAACTGTTTTGAGATTTAAGATAAAATAGTAGAAGTTGGTAACTGCTTCCAAGTGTCTTTGTTGTAAGTGTAATTCTGGGGATAGAAATAGAAGATGAACTGAGCTGAGGGATTTCCAGAGGCTGTATCAAATAGCATGGGCTTGTGCTGCAACCTTGGAGCTTTACATAGTAAAACTGCAGAACCAAAGTGCTAACAGAAAAAAAGTTAAGCGCAAATTGGGTAAAATAATAGAAGACCAATGTTTGTAGCCTGCCATTGAAGAGGGCATTCAGTATCCCTGTTCTTCCATTGCATTTTGGAAATCTAGTTACCTGGGTTTCATGCTCAAAGGATCCACGTTGATCCTTGTGTGGGGAATAGCAATACCCAGCTCAGACCTTAAAGATGTGGATTATCCTTCACTGCAGCATGTCTAAGTGCTGAAAAAAATAAGTAGCTTATTTTTTATGCATAATGTGTTAAAATTCTGACTGCTTCCTACTAAAGAAGAAATTAAGTGTTCCTTTGGCCACCTCTCTCTGCTGCCACCTGTTTTGTAGGCACCTTCTTTGAAGGATATGGGAGAATTTATTGCATAAAGTTTTATTCCAGGAGAATAGATCTGCATTAAACCAAGCCAATTTCAACAGCATTTGATAAAGAATGAGAATACCTTAAGGTTTCCTCTTTGTCTCATCACCACACGTAACTCCGTAACAGAGAAGGCCAGGAGCAAAAGGAATGAGAAACCAGAGCCCTGCAAAATATTTGCCAGGAAACCTAAAGTCACATGAAAAGTGCTGCCTGTTGAAGGCAGCTGCCTAGGCTAAGGTTTGCAAACATTTTTGCACAAATCTAGGCTTCCAGTACAATCTGGCCTGGTTTATCATTTTAAATCAAAGCCAGATGGGATTGCAGGTGAGAGCCAGTAGCCTCTCAAGGGTTTTGCTCCCTAAGATGAGGCAGTCAAACCCTCTATGATACAATGCTGGTTTGTTGTGGTTTGCTTTTTTTTTTTTCCATGGGCTCCTGCAAATCAGCACCAGCATGGTTTATACAAGGACAAGGTTTTGGAGTAGCTGGAGGGCAAATTTCACTGGAGTAATGTTGTGTGACACAGACTTGATGTTCTCCCACACTGTGGGGCCTCAGCCCCAAAGCTGGTGTGATACCAGGGCTTATGTTATATTCTAGGATGGTACAATCTGTGAAACGGCCATACTTCTGATATAACTGCTATTAAATACTAACGCACTGTGTATGCCATAATGCTATTATAAGTGCCTGCACGCTTTGATGGTACTATTCATGTGGCATATTAACAGCAGAAAAGGAATGCTTTAACGGATTTTTCTTTTTTCCTTCATATTGGCCTGATAGTGGAATATGTGATTAAAAGTAGCTAGAAATTTCTTTGAAATTTACCTGTTAATTAAGATACTTCTATTAAATAACTGTATCCTACTAGCAGGCACACTAAATACTGCAGCTGTCACATGTCTCCCTTCCCAAGCTCCTCTATTTCTTTGGGGTTTGGCTGGAAGTTTGGACATTGGTGGCCCAGAGCTGCATGTTTGAGACATTTTTCAAAGGTTTTATGTCATTTTCTGGCACTGGTTTTAGTGCAGAGGTAAAAAAATGAGTCATATACTTCTGCGTTAAAACAAATCAATGTCCTATATCATGATATTTACTTTATCACCAGTGTGGAAGGGTGGAGAGGTGGAAACAGTTTTTAATCTGGTCAAGGAGCAGAAGAGGGAACAGAGAGGTGTTGAAGATTCAGGTGAATTGAATTTCCAAGGGGTGAAAATACTTCTCTGACCTGATGGCACAATTTCGTCTTCATTATAGATTAATTAATGGAGGACCCAATTCCACCTTCACTTTGTTAACAGCACTCACTGATGTCATTAAAATATGCATTCTAAGGGACAGCTAGGATATATGCGCCAGGCTTTAAAAATCTATAAGGATCATTAAAGAGTTTAGTTAAAATATTCATTTGCCCATGAATGGCACACAAAGACATTTAGTCTTTGATGGCTTTAGGCTTCTCAACAGAGAAACAGGGATTAAAATAAATTTAATAAGTAAACAAATAGATAATCTCAGTAATGTCTCCACACTAACATGTCCAGCCTTGACGAAACTGTTCTCCATTACAAATACGTATCCTGAAAGAGGTTAATGCTCCAGCAGAAGCTGAATTGGGTTAAACACTTTAAGTTTTGTATAAGAAGAAATGTAAGAAATAAATGCCAGGCTAAAGCACATCCACTTTATCTTTTCTACAGTGGGACAGCTAGTGTGGACTTCAAACCACCCTGGAACCCAGCAGTGAGAAGCAGCCTGTACTGGCGTGTTTGCCCATGGCTTTACAGGGTTGGTTGTCACAAACCCTCCAAGCACTTCAAAAGATATGGCTTTTCCTTGGTACTGTTTGTCCCAAAAAAGGATGACAAGCTAACTTTAGAAAGCTCGTGCTATTTCTGATACACTCTCTTAGAGTTCCTCAGACATAATTCAGAACTAGGTAATTGTTTTATGGGTTACTTAGCAAATCCAGATATATTTATTTAGCATGAACAAACCGATAAGTGAGTACTACTGAGCAGGTATCAGCGTGCTGTGCATGTCCTCAGATCAGTGCTTTTCTATGTAATCTTTGATATACTAAGAAGGATCCTTGACATCATATTGTTTATTTAAACTAGCATCCTATGTCAGTTGTCGAATTTCTTAAAAAAATTAATTGGGGTTAATTATTTTAATGAATGTTCTTGAAATACCAATTAATCTGCAAACTCCACTGAATGATGAGATAGCAAATGATGCAGTAGCTGCTCAGTTGAGATGGAATGTGTGTCTGCTCTTGAAATTTGCTTGATAGGTAATACCAGCAATTGGATGTACCTTTTCTACACTTTGATAATTCATAAATCTGTTGAGCAAGGTAAGTTCCGTCATTAACCTTTAATCTTTTAGAAGCAAGTTGGCTGGAATCTATTTACTTTAACTAGCTTGTTCACTGATAATGCATGATTTTTAAATTTCCTTTTGTGCATTCCTTAGCTAAAGAAAAACACAGCTGTGTGTGAGACAAATTCTATTTATTTTCTCGTTAAGAAAAGTACAAGAAGATAGTATCATTGGAAAGCTAATAATAAAGAACTACTAAAGAACGCCCTTCATCTGTTTGCTCTGCCACTTTACGGAGGCTTTCCAAACAATCTTTTCAGATGTATTAGTTAGGAAAGATATCTTAAAAGTCAAAGGAAGACAAAGTTAATGCATTTATAGAAGTACCATTTCAGATAACATTTTACCTGAGTGTTTAGATTAGTTAAATATTAGAAAGGTAGAGATAATAGCATTGTTTGTATTCATAAATGTGAAAAGTTGCATTTTCAGGGCAGTGAAGTATAAGGCATATCAAAGTTTTATCATCCTGGAATGTGCAGAGAGCTGTGTGCCCATCTGCACCCTTCTGCTCTTGCTTACTGAAACCCAGTGAAGAACATGGATACTTTGGCTTACATTTATAAATCCCTTTCTCCCTAATTTTCTTTCCATAGTTAAATAGTGGGAATTAGGAAAATTAGTTGATGCCTGTTAGCTAACTGCCTGGATGCAGTGAAACTGCACAAGCACCTGCAGAGCTCTAGGTTGAGGAAGACTCACCAGTGATTTGGGGAAAATGAGACTAGGCAAGACTGGTCATTTTTAGAGCCTTTTTCAAAACCCATTTATGAGATAACACTTTCACAGAGCACTCTAGAGCCTTAAAATGGCTAAGCACATTCTCCTCTGTTAACAACCCTTTAGGCAGGGGCAGTCAAATACATGTCCAGGCATGATGCTGACAGTCCAGCCAAAATACAGAGGTGTGTATGGGAGGGTGAGAGGGAGAAGACATGGCCAACACCCACCTGCACCCACATGTGCACACAAATAAAATTATGGACTTCTGGCACTACCATCCCCTCTCTGCTCACCCAAGCCTGTGGACGAGCCCACACCCTTGTAAAGTTAACTAGTGGAAACAGCCTACATGCAAACTTCTTACAGAGGGGTGCAGCAGTCCTGCCAGCAATCCCAGACAGTCTTTTTAGTCTCATTACCATCCTCTCAGTCAAATCTTCAAATATATGTGTTGAGATGATCTGACAATAATGGCCCTGGCTGAAATATTATGTTGTTTTGACTGAATGTGGTTTAAACTGCCATCTGCTGGCTTGTACTTTTCAGGGCCAATATTAAAAACTGTTCCTTCTTACAGTAACCCTCATTCATATGAAAATAAAGCAGGCTGTGTAATATCTTCCCTCCTACAATGTACAGCTGAAAATTTCACCAAGGAATACAAATGTGGCTGAGTGCAAAGGTAAATCTCTTTGCTCATAGGTGGATTCCTCAGGGAAGTTTTTTTTCAACTTACACCTAGAAGCGAAGCTTAGATGCAAATGCATGCATGCAACTTCCCCTTTAGTCAATGAGATACACACATGCACACGGTGAGCTGAGACAGTTGCTTAAGTTTTTGTTGGCTTTTATTAATATTTTATTTTTTGCTTGTCAAAGCAGCTTCCTGGGATATTACACTGGATTTTTGCTAGAACGGGGACCAAACATGGCCTCGCTCATTCTGTTCAAAGTTACTTAGACATAATTGAGCTTTTATATATATATATATATGTATTTCCCTAACTGTGAGAGGAAACTCCAACTATTTGGCTTGAAATTTAGTACTTACTTGAGAAGGAGGACATTAATACCTATAAGTGCTTTGAATTATTTTCCCATGAGTTTTCTTTTAAAACTTTTGAAATATCAGGGCATCACTGTCACTCATTACTCAGATGCATTGGCAGGATCTCTGGAGGACATGACTAGTGATGGGACGATGTGCAGGATGGTGACATGAACTCTGACTGCCTGTCCCTACCAGGAACAGAACAGGATGTGGGACTGGAGGGTGGAAGTGCTCAGCAACAGGAGATGTTACTCCCTTGTAACATCTCTCTGCTCTCCAGAAATGAAAATAAATAAATAAATAAAAAATCCCTAAGCAGAGAAAGCAAAGGGCAAAATCTACTTTTCTCATGTTAAAACCAACAGAACTTTATTCGGCAGTTTTAGGGTAAACTGTATTCTTGAGAGAAATAGCAAGGGGAGGAATGAGTGCTGGGCTTGGAGGCAGGATGGGTGGGATCTGCAAACACCCCCAAGAACCTCATTCACAGAGGCTTCCATCAAACCCATGCATGAGTCTCTGGAAGACTATACCATGTTTATTCAGGGAGGCAAAATGAACTTGCAGTGTGGTGAGCCAGCACAGGTGCACCAGCATCCTGAAGCCCGGTTAATGTTTGACCCTGGCTCCCATCAGTGAGTCAAGGCTGTCTCACACCCCTGACACACCAGCACATGCTGTGTGGGCACCTCCAAGGAGCTCAGGCCATGAGAGACCTCCTCCAGGTCCAGTACTGCTGGTTTCTCACACTTCTTGGTTGACACAGGCTGGGCAAGCCAAGAGGGGATTATAAAACACCTTTCACCTGGGGGATCTCAAGGCACTTTGCAAACATTGAGTCATTAATTTCCCCAAGTGCCCCTTTGAAGTTGGCAAGTATTATTGGGGGAGCAAAAGGGGGAGCAACGGTGGCTGTGCTATGGCTGTAGCAGAGGAATGCAGTGACAACATTGATGACATGACTAATTTATTTAGCAAACTGACTTTAGCATGGTAATGAGGATGTATTTGCCATCATCCCATCATTCATCAGATTTATGAGGCTCTTTAGGCAATGAGCACTGCTGTGACTAAGTTTAGTTTGATTTGTCCAATTAATTCTTCTAATTCATTTTGACTGATGAAAACCCTGTAAGATTGTTTGGCAGGTTAGAGAGACCCTAGTGCTGTAAATGTGTGTGCATGTCTGCCTCTATCTGTGGAGAGGTGCGTGACTAAGGGTGTCTATGACTATAAAGTGCATTAGGCCTTATATTTTACTTTAAGTGAGTTTACTATTTTTACTTGCTTTGGGCTCCATAAATATTAGCATATGTGGCTTAATCTAGACCATTTCAAGTCAAGGTAGAGTTTTGGGTTTGGGTTTTTGTTTTTTTTTTTTTTTTATTTTAGTATAAACAGGCATTACAGCAAGACTTTAGAAGCATTCCTGTTCTTTCTTTGGGTACAATTCACCACTCAGTATGCTCAGCAAAGCAGCATCTAACCACTTAGATTCTCATGTCCCATGAAGAGCAAATGGCATCACTGTTCCAGCTATTGTTTTGAACCAGCCCTCACTCAAAACAGGTGCAACACAGATTGGGTTGCTCGGCTCCTTGTCTGGCCGAGTTTGGAGCATCTCCAAGGACTGGACATTGTTCCAGGGTCTAACCACCCTTGTTTTGAAACCATTTCTCTAAATATCTACTTGCTGATGAGGCCACCTGTCTGTATGGCCTTGCTTATCTCTGAGGAGCGTCCTGGTTCCCTGTGGACTCTCTAAGGAGGTAGCTGGGGGCAGTGACATGCCTCTTGCCTTCCTGGGCACTGAGGACATGGCACAGTATAATCATAGAAAACAATGAAAGCAACAGAGGGTGGGTGGATGATGTAGACACCCTTCCTGCAGCTTTCACACTGATGTTTTTTTCCATCCTCTCTCTGCTTGTTGAATTCTGGAACCATTGGTGCATTAGGTAGCATCAATTTCTCAGTGTGACTACAGCTCCCAGCAGCCTCTTTACTTCAGCTTTCAGCAGTTAATTGGTGTAAGATGATGTTGAAACAAATGTATTTTGAACATTTTTTTGATTTTTAAGGCTGAATGCACACCTGTAGTTGCTTAGGATATTTAAACAATAAGAAGAATCTCTTCTACTTTGTGTTCAGCATAAATTTCTCTTTTTATACTATTTTTCCCCATTTCCTTTCTTTTTGTCCTTTTCCCTTGTTTTTCAGCTCAGCGTATCCTTAAATACAAAATCTGGTGCTCAGGAGCATCATGTGAACTGACAACAAGCCTCCAATGTTGTGAAATGTGGAACCAATGAGTAGAATATGCTAATCCATGAAAGTAATTTTATTCCAGCTCTAACTAATATTGCTCCTTCATCTCTGGATCTTTGGGATACCACCTGGGAGTCAAGAAGGGCTTAGTTGTACCAAGTCTGAGCTGGTGCCAGCACTCTTTTTAAAGTAAGTTTGAAAAATATGTGTGCAGAATGTTACTGACTTCATCTTCAGAAAGGGCTTCTATAGCAAAAGAAAGTTGAAGCTGGGGTGAAAAGGCATCACCTTGACTCTGATGCTGAGTATCTGAACAGAGACAAGAAGAAAAATTTCCAGGCTTTCCAGTCTCTTGTGCTGATTTACATCAATCCTGTGCTTATATATCTTCTGGGTTTTTCCTCTCATGCGCCAGCCTCCATCTGCAGTATTGAAATGTTTCACTTGTTCTGAACCAGTGAGATATAACTGGGGAAATGACAGCCAAAAAAGCATGCCAAGACCAGTCTGCAGCCATGGATTCACCTGGCTGCTGCCTGTGGCAGCAGGGCAGATGCACAGTGCTGATTTTATGGGAAAATCTGTTCATGTAGATTTGGGAAACAAAAAAGCAAATACTGGTCAGGGCCGTTGCTGCTATAGCTCAGCCTGGATAGTCAGGAGCTCCTTAAACAGATTTCTGCCCTGCTTTTACCCTTTAGCTAGGAAACATATGGAGGTTGGTAAAGAAATTGGTCTACAAGCCATATAGGATGCTCTAGCAGGCAGCCAGCATTGAGGAGTGGAGGCATAACTTTCACAGATTTAACTAAGAACAATGACACTATTTGTAATCAAGGGGCGCAGCCAAACATTATTTGCTGGAGTGCCAATGCAGGTTCCCTGGTGGGTAATTGGAAAATGAGAACAGCCTGTCAAAGATTAGTCCAGTTTCTAAAGCAAGCACAAGACAGTCTGATTTTGTTTATGAAAAAGGAGCATCTAATTACAACTCAGATTTGGGTTTCAAAGTTAGTTATTTAGAGCTTTCAACTTGCATGTACACACTCATTTTCAGTGCGGGATTGCAAAGCACAGCGAAATTCCAGTCAAGGTGGGTTAACCCTGCAAGAGCCAAGTATGGCATCTCCCAGGCTGATGTCTATCTCTCCCTAATATCAACACCAGCTTTAGAGAAAGCAGCTGCTAATTCTCATAGATTTGAAGGCTACAGTAAAAATGTTCTTCATTATCATGTTTATATTATGAGATACACAGTATATTCTGATGAGGGCTTCTGGTAGTAAATCTTAAGGTTTTGGCGTGGCTTGTTTCTTCATGCTGTGATAAGACTTGGGGAGAAGGCATGCCCGTGGATCTCGCAGAGGGAGACTGCAAGGGGAGAGGGGCAGAACAGGGATTCGTCCTGCGTTATATTGTTTGTAACACAAATCTGACCCCTCCCAGATATTTTAACATGGATTTACATCAATAAACCCCTGTTGGTAGTGGAGTTGTCTGGTTAGGAGCTAAGGGAAAATATGATCCTGCCCTGACAATACCCTGTGGCCTGCTGCTGGTTGTTGCATGGGTGGTGAGCACACTGCGTTGAGCGTCACTTGCCATCACATTGATTTCAGTGGCTGATGGCAGCATGTCACTTCTGATAGTGGAGAATCAGTGAAGGATGATGCTTTACATCCTAGAGAATGAAACCATATTAATTTTGTGCTATTTTATACTCTCCTGTGCATTTAGTTTGAAGTTAGGTGAAGGATGAGTGTCCCTTATGTGTCTGAAGGGGGAACACACCATTTACTGATTACACCTTTTTTTTACCTGATACCTGTCAGCAGGTTGCTACACAGAGGGATCATATATCTGCTCACAGATGCCCCTTTACTAAATCTCTTTTCTATTTTTCTTCACAAACCCTTGTGGAAAGCAAAAAATCATTGATGAAATGGCCGTAGGGAACATCTCCATCAGTATGGATGGGTTTATTGGCAGGGTGATGGCAGCAGTCCCCCCTAATAGTCAGAGTCCCTCCACGCTCCTAAAATTTTGAGTGAAAAGGAGTCTTCTCTGCAGATTGCTTTGTCTTCATTGGGATTTTGGTACCAAATTTTGGTTGTGGGAGGCTCACAAACCATCAGCAAAGGGATGGGCTGTGTGTGCCAAGTGGGTGTAGTAAGTGCTTCTTGCCAGCAGCGGGGGAGTTACCAAATCCTATCACATGATTGAAAAATGTTGTGAGTGGAAATTGAGGTGACCCTAGCTTGGCATGGGGACCTAGAAATGTGTCTCATTTCCATTGAAATAGGAGGTCCCATTTAAAAGGAAAAGTAGTGACAGTATTTGCTTTTCCCCTGTCTATACCTCAGGTTCCTCCTTATCATTATGCATGATCCAAAAACCTTAGAATGATGTAAATGCAGGGGACTGTCCTGGGCAGTAATTTATTGAGGGAATTAAGGCCTTTTTTTGGAGTGACAGCCCCAGGAAGGCAGCACTGCCATAACTCCTGGAAGGTGGTAGCTTGCCGACATAGGATGGTTATCCCCATCACTAGAGCTGGCTGTGTCAAAGTGTTACCTGCCTGGAAAGAGGGTGAAATGTTATAGGGGAACAGCTGAATACAAACTTCTGGCTCTCATCTTACTAATTTTATTATTATTTTATTGTTATTTTATTATTAAAGGTACCCAAGCCAAAACATAATCCTGCCTCTTCAAGGGCTGTTCCAGTGCTGGGAATTTCATGCTCTCCACACGGTGCCCTTTGAGTCAGATCAAAATTGAGTGCAAAGCAATGCAAGATTCAACTTTTGCAGGACAGGCAACCTCCATAAATTTTGCAGCATGACAGCAGAAAAAGCAATTTTGCTTTTACTGCATGTTCTACTTCTGTTGTGGTGTTTGTGCAAAAGCTGTGATGCCTTCAACTCACCAAAGGGGGTTTGCTCTGCCTCTTCCAGAGCAGCCATTGCCCCCAGCTCAGCCAACTTATCCTGTGCATGCAGGAGAAAAAGGGATGGCTCTGTTCCCCAATGTGTGAGTGGGTGGGAGATGCCTTCTCCAGCATCCCCAGGCTGTGCTGAGACAGCACTGCAGCTAGTCTGCTCTCTGCAGAGCTAAGCCTATCGTCTCAATGAGACGTCTCCTCTTGGTCAAAGCCAGCCCCAGCACTTTGAATCTCTGCGCTTGTCACTAGAGCTTTTGCAGATAACAATACGATGCATAGCAGCTGCATTATAAGAATTGTAAAAAATCCTGGCACGCATAATGCATTCACTTCATATAAATATTTCCAAAAATGTCAGTGATTGAAGACTCAAATCATATTGCAGTGCAGTCTTGTTTATTCCGTAACATTATTTTTGTTGCAGGATGACTTATACATCACCTTGAATTTCAAGTTTAGTCAGACAGACAAAGTATTTGTTTAGAGGGCAGGACGATTAAAACCTTTTTTTTTCCCTGTTTGAATTGGATAAAATTGTAATATATCCTTTACGTCACAGTAGCACCCTAGTGGTTATCATATTGCATTAGTTACACGAGTTTTCAGTGAACATTATACAGTATATACTACTTCCAGTAAATAGACCAGTCATGCTTATAGTTACATGGAAAACTCCAGGAAATTTGTGATGACATTCCCTGCAGGTTAGTAATTCTACCCATTATTTGTATTGGTTTGATTTAAAAATAATTTGGTGAAACTAGATAAGGTCAGCATTCTGCAAAAACTTGATTTCATACAACTCTAGAAATACTTTAGGCTAAATATTTGGGATTTACCAAATTCTACCATCAAGAATTTTCCCTTATACTTTAGACACAATGCATAAAATATCCAAAAGACCTCTCTGAGTACCATTATTGCTGATTTAATTAATTTTATTTTTCACATTCTGGTGCATCATTAAAAATAACATGACCTGAAGTTTAGAGGAAAATTTGGTTTCCAAGTGGGCTGGAATATGTAGTTCCCCTCTGGTACCAAATCATTATTAATTCCACACCGTGTGCTTTCTGCATCTGCATCACCAGCATAATGAACAGCAACATTTGTGCTACAGCCCGTGTTTAGTAAGTGACCACCTGCCCCTAGTAACCATTACAAATGGTATTAAGTAACCACTCTTTCAGCATGACCAGAGACCACCCAGCATTTGGGTAGCAACTTCCCAGCTTCATATTTTATTGCCCACTTGGCATGTGCATGCAGCTCCCTGTGCTCCCAGGGGACCCACCTGCATACATGCACAGGTATCAGCCAAAATCTGCCCAGGTCAGAGTTTGTGCACAGAATACAGGCATTTTCTGTTATTCAGGATATTCACCAGGGGTTTTACATGAAGCAACAGTTAAATAACACTATGCACTTAACACATGTCTGAGCATGTCCATCCTGATTTTGCAGAGCTCTGAAGTATCTGCTTAAATTGATGCATATACTTAAGCTTATCCCTGTAGAGTTAAGCATGAAAAGTATGTATTTAACCTTAAACATATGCTTAAATGCTTTGCTGAATGGAGACCATAAGGCCTAATCCAGTGATCACTTAAACCAGTATCACATTATTTTGGTGGTTGCTTTGTGCGTCCATTCATCGTATGAACGCTGTGGACAGATGAAAAAAAGGAGCAGATGCATCAGCGACCTTTATATGCTAAACCTTTTTAATTTGAAGTACTCTGCTCCAGCATTTTTAAAACAATAGGGATGCCTTTTTTTTTTATTTATTTTATTTTGTATACTGGTAATACCCTGGCTTTCTTTTTATTTACTCAATTTTTCTGGTCTGTCTTACTCCACGTGGCCTCTGCATTCCCATACACACTATCTGAGCTGCTTAGCTCTGTTTAGTAAAAAGCCTATCTTGCTGTGGAAGAAACTATTTGTTAGCCCTGCTGATGTCTCATGTTTACTGACAATTCTAGCTGATGCAGGTGACTTTCCAACTGCTCCAAAAAAGAGGAGAAGAAAACCCTAATGATCACCTCTGCCCCATGGAAAGCCAAGCTCCTCTGCCTGCTTGGAGGCTGCAGCCAGCATGTGTGAGGATTTTAGTTTGCCAGGGCAGTTCCTGAGTCTTATTTGTTGTGACATGAGGGTGTTTTGAACAAATATATGTAGCTTTTCCTTCCTGATGCTTGCCTTTGTCTCCCCACCCCTGCTGTCATGCCCCCTTAACCCTGCCAGCAGGCCTGATTGAGGGGAGTTGTCCTGTGACCAAGTGCTTCCACACCTTCCTTGAAAGCCCCATGTGCAGTCCCAGGCAGCCACCGAGCCCCTGCATGTGGGTCTCCTCATCAGCACCACCATAAAGACATAAGAGAAGGCTCAACTCATGTCCAGCAAAAGCCCCACGCATTCCCATATCTCAGGTAATGCCAGCAGCCGACACTGAGGAAAATGACTTAAGAATTAGGTCAGCATGGAGTGACCCTATTTTTGAGGTACTATTTTCATTTCCAGTGATCCAGTACTACAAGGGAGCTTACAAGAAAGCCAGAGAGGGACGTTTTACAAGGGCATGTAAGGATAGGACAAGGAAGGGATGGCTTTAAACTGAAAGAGGGGAGATACAGATTAAATATTAGGATAAAGCTCTTTACTGTGAGGGTGGTGAGGCAATGGAACAGGTTGCTCAGAGAAGTTGTGGGTACCCCATCCCTGGCAGTGTTCAAGGCCAAGTTGAGTGTGGCTTTGAGCCACCTGGTCTAGTGGAGGGTGTTTCTGCCCATGTCAGGGGGCTGAAACTAGATGGTCTTTAAGATCCTTTTGAAACCAAACCATTCTATGAGTCTATGATAAGATGGAGGTGATATCATTCATTTCAGCCCTGCATGGAATTTGTGTCCGTTAACTTCTCTAATTGTGCCTCTTTAATGATTTCTACCAAAGCTACATGTTGTTCTCCACTGTAGCCCATAGATGCAATTGCTAATCCCAATGTATTTGCTGTGAGCAGCGTCAAGCCTACTGCTGTGCAGGAGCAGCGAGCAGAACCCAGCGACTGGCACAGTGGTGCTTATCTCCCTTCTTCTCTGATTCTACTTTGCAGATGGTAAAGTAGATTCAAGGGACCTTGATCTTCTCACAAAATAAATGCATATAGATGTACCCCTTGGTCAAGTGCTTTGGGACTTAGAGATGAAGGGAAGCTACTGTGTGTTACTGTTGCAACTGATCAATCAATACTTGGCTACCAACACCCTCCTGTGATTCATAGAACTTGGCTAAAACAGGTAGACTGTAGGAAAAGTTAAAAAAAAATTGATTTCTTTTGGCTTTTTTCCTCCTCCATAATTATCACCAACAACTGAGTACTTCGCTGAGGGAGGTTGGCAAAATTTCCGATTCATCCAAAATAGCTAGAGGGGGATCACATTTGTGCGTTCATAATTTAAATAATAATAATAAAAAAATTTCATCAGCAATTCACAACTTATGTGTTAAGGCTATAGAAAACAGGACAAGAACATAGAGCTCTGTATGAGTAGAATCTCCTGCTAGTTTTGCAAACCTCCCAGGCTCTTTCCTTTGCTAGAACATAAAGGGAGATGAACCACATTTTGTTTACTTGGACAAAGTCGTTCACTCCCAGACTTGGAAGCTGTAAGTCATCTTTTGGTCTGAAGTGGCTTTTTGTGGCTGCATTATAAAACATTTAAAAAGGTTTGTAATGGAAGTGCTGACAAACAGCACTAATAGTGGCACCAAATGAGCAATGCTAGAATACTTGCAGCTTTCTAGGAAGTTCACAGAAAGTAGTGTGTTACGCTTGCTGGAAATAGACTTTTAGTGATCCCAGCTCATTTATCCCTTTGGTGCATGTGTTTAATCTCAATTTCAAAGGTTGGAGCAGGATTTGTGGTCCTGGCCCAGTGCGGAGGCTGGCCCTGTCCCCAGGCTTGTGCAGTCACTGCTGGGGTAGCTCTGCTGGTGGCTGGAAGCAGCAGCTCTGAGACAAACAGCAGCTCTCACTTACTCCCCTGACCTGTAAAATCAGGATGTCTATGTCTCTCATCGGGTTATTGTAAAGCTGAACAGGGCTACCAAGTATTCTAGCTTTTACACTAGCTATCTAAAACTTTCTACTGTTGTTTAACATATTGTTTTCTTTCATGAGGTTTCCTTCCATGGGAAGAAGCATCTTCATGCTCTTCATTTTCCTTGATTGAATACTCTTTTTTATGTTGGATATATTTTAGCATGAGACATACCTGTTAATTGTTTTGTGTATGGACTACCACTGAGCGCATCATTTTATAAACCCATTTTGGGTTTATAAAATTACTCTCTTGGTGAGTAATGGGGCTAATCTGCATACACGGATAACTAAATTTTCACAGGGAAGGATGCTGGGTTGTACAACATGGACATTGCTGGTTAGGGCATGCACAACAGGATGCTTATGCTTCCACTAAAATGAATAGCAGGTCTCATGGGTTTCAGTGGAGAGAGATACGAATTTTTAAAATGCCCCATTAAGAGCCCAATCCTGTCACCCTTGCTCACATGAGAAATCTCATTGATAGCAGGGAGTCTATTTGCCTGATTAAGGACTAATTCTGTGAATAAGGATTTGCAGGAAATGCCTTATCTCTTCTGCATACCACAGATCCTGCTCTCTAAATGTGTTTGCTGTAAGTGCTTATCATTTATGTAAGTGCCCTTCAATGGACATTAATATAATGGGGTAAATATTTAAAAAAGTTGTGAGGTGCTTTAGCTATGCAGGGCTAAAGGACGTGAATACTGCTGGCTGGAGCGTCAGGCACCTTTTCCCCAAGTGCTGGGAGTTGTAAAATGGAAACCGTGTGACTGCAACAAGGGTTGGGAAATATGGTGCGATGCAAGGGAGATCTAGATATTAGCATATTTGAAGTGGTATTATTTAGGGCATAAAATACACCTCTGCTGAAAATTTGAGTGAAACCAGCTCAGAAATAATGTAATTGCTTATTAATAAAGGGTTTGTTGTAACTTCGCTTTCTGGTGAGCTGTCAAGTGAAACTTCAGCCTTATAAATAATGGCAATTCAAAAGGAAATCAAGAGAGTAAAATGTTTTGAGGGGATGGCAAAGCCCTGAATAGCATGTCTTTCCCTAGAATATAGATACGCCATTACTTAAAAGCATTATCGGGAAAAACACGTGACTAAGAGGGGTTTGTTGTGTGTTTTTTTTGTTTGAATAAACTCTTTCGCATTGTTTGGTAGCAGTAGATACTACAGTTAACAAATTAATGAAAAGCGAGTGATGCCTTTGGAGAATTTTTAAATGAACCTTAACCGCTGCCTACGGCGACTTGCTCAAAGTGAACAAAAAAAATAAATAAAATAAAATTAAGGTGAACTAGCCACTGTTACTAAGAGTCAATTGACAGAAGGCATGGGTCATTAATTTTGTGTCCTTTGTTTTGTCAGTTTGTTTTCGTGAGGCTTGGTAGAGAAAGTAAAACCAGTCAAGCTGAAAATTGTCTGCTCTGTAGCTTATTTCCCCTCCCAGCATGCCCTGACCCAGGGGAGCAGGCTGCAGGGCCATGGCCCTCCTGCCCCACCGCGCACTCCTGGGCCCATGCCCCCCATAACAGATAGGGTTTTGTTAACAGAACAGTTAATTCTGCCCCAGCTCAGCTTTAATCATGTGCAGGTTGCATATGTTGGGAGGAATGAAATGTCTTCCCACATGCAATAAACTTTAGCGAGGGAAAAATATCTCATGGTGCTTTTGGCCTTAAAGTAAACTGACCGAAAGTCAGAAGAAAAAAATGGACTGTGACCAAACAAAAAAAAATATTATTAATTTTCAAACATCCTCACAATTATGCCTTGGCTTCCTTCTCTGTCTGTGTATCCTTCCTTCCTGCCTGACTCACCTGGTCACCAGTGTGGGGCCAGGTTGCTGCAGGGTGAGGACCATGGTGACCAGCTACTGTGCCCCAGCACCTTGGTGGGATCTCTTCTATCACCAACACCCCAAGCAGCCCCCATGAGGCTGAACTCTTCTGTATTTACATGAATCTTGAATATCTTCACTGAAATAATCACAACTAGTCTAGTTTTATATAGATAGGAGTGGTTTGGTCCTCTGACTGTGGTAGGATTGGAGGTCTTACAGCTAGAACAGGCCATGTCACTGTGGTCCATGCACATAGAAATGCATTGCCCTGCAGACAGTTTCCTCCTAAAATATGAGGACAGTTAGTGGGATTCCAAACCAGCAAATATGACATATTTGCAACTAAGTCCCATAAAATTGTCCATGGAAACACTTCTTTCTGTATTAGAGATACGGTACATGATAGTTAGCCATTGGATACAGAAGGCAGATGGTCATTGTTTTACTTTTTCAAGCGAAGTGCACCCATGTGAGATCCAGCAGCCCTTCACTGTAACCAGTCATTTCCCTGGCTGCCCAGCTGAACCTACATAATCTCTCCCCAAGACTGAAAAGATAAATGTGAACCCTTGGTACATCATTATACCAAATTAACTTGTTCCTCTGTGCCTGTAAGGTTTAGATGCATAATTGAATTCCTTTTCGGTTTTGGTTTGAAATAGTCTTTTTCATCATTAGGCTAGTTGCCAGAAGTTGGTGTCTGTGGCCGAGTGTTATTGCTAGGGCTGAGGGCCAGTGTGTTCATAAACAGAGAAGTGACATAATGTCTTTGGTATAATGAGACAGCTTAATGCAATGCACTGCAGGAATTAGGGGACATGCTTCAAGAATGGAAATAAAGCATATGGAAATGTGTGCTTAGTGCTCTGTCAAAAAGACACTAGAAAAAAAAACACCCTTATTTGATTAAATACTCTTAGAATGTAGTTGTATTATGAAAAATTATTACTTTAGATCCATTATCTTAACGTTCATTGGAAATAAATTGCAATTAACTGAGTAACCTTTAAACCAACAGTAAAAATTGATTTCAACACATGCCAAAACCTCACAGTTTTGGTATTATCTTCTGGATGTTGGTGAGAATGTGCTAAGAGGGTCTTTCTTCCTGTTGAGAGATTGCTGACATTTTTTTGTTGTATAATTTAGTATTGATGTTGCTTAATATTTGTTTTTAGGAGACCAAAACAGTTTGCTGAATCACTTTCATGGTTCATTAAAGCAAAAGCTGCAGCTTCTGTTCTCACTGCCTAGATAACATTTTCAGATAAACACAATTTCCTGGAGTTTGTGCTTTTTTTGTGGGCTTTTTTATTTTGTTTGTTTGGTTTTCTCCTAGGTCAAGCCCAGAACCTTTACCTTATGAAACAGATTACATTTTCAAAATATTGTATGTTAAGTGTGTGTTGTTCCTTGTTATCTATAAATCAGATGCAGAGTCTTAATGCCTGAAAATGTTCCGTTAACTCTAAAGAGAAACATTCACTTTTATATAGGAAAAAAAGTCTTGGCAGACAAGTTGGAAGTACCAGATGGAATAGGTTGTGCCACACGGATTACAAGATTTCCCCCCTCCTCCGTTCTTATTGATGTCTTAAATTGAACATGTTCCATCTGTCTGCTCTCAATAATGAATAGTTACTTTTTTTTTATTGTAAAGGTAACAAATTCCATATAGAATAAATTAATTCAAGCATGTAATGAAATGTGCTAGGAGTGTGTGTGTGTTGGAATTATGTGTAGAAATCTAATATAGTTCATGAACTGCAGCAGGTAAGACTAGTGGCAGAATTGACAGCTACCCAGGGTAAGGCAGCTAAATATTGCTATTAAAAAAGGATGCTATGAAAGATTTGCAGCAAGAACCTTGGGATCTCATAGGAAGATAAATTCAGTTATGCCATAAGTGTTTATTCTATTTAATAGTGCTTGGATGCAAGGCTTTCAGTCCTGTCAGGTCCCCTTCCAGCATGAAGAGGCTGTAAGTAGGTAGAAACGTGGTTTTTTTTTTTTACTTATATCAAGGCCCCTTCATGCTGCTGGAAGGAAACGGACCATAATGTCCATTAGGCTCCAGTTCCCTCTGCATCTTCTCAAGAGGATGAACACTGTGCTGTTAGACCAAAAGCATTTTCAGTTTCTCACTGGAATAAGTCCAAAGGGTATAAACTTAAAGCAAACTCAAGTACTTCATACACTGAAGCAAAAACAATGTAACCTCTTAATGCAGCGATGAGCTGTTGGGTTTCAGAAGCTGATATGTTTGGTTTGCGATAATTCCCTGCTCCTGCTCTACAGTGCATTTTGCTTTCTCTTCTTTACTCTGCAGTGGCTTGAGATAAAGGTGCTGTGCCTTTTTTGCACATGTTGCTATAAATAGAGAATTAAAGGCAGAACTTTCAATGTTAAAACTGGCACACTTTGCTGTTAAAAGTTGATTTTATTTTCATATGAACACACAAATATATGTATTTTTTTATCAATGAATTTTAAAAGGCTGGCTTTTGAAACTTTTGGGAACAGTTGGTTTTGATTTTGGATGTAATAATCTTTTCTTTCTGTCACAAGGGTTTTTATCTGGAATTTGAAATTACTCTTTCTTTACTTACAGATAATTGATGCAGACCGAACTTGTTAAAGTCAAAACAAACAACTCAGTTCTTTATTACGTGCTTATGTGCTTAGTCACTGACTTTATATTAGATTCTGCAAATGGTACAATTTATGCAGTGACATGTCAGAGACTTAATGTTGTAATTTTCCTGTTCCTAATGGAGAATTAAGAACCTAGAGAAGCTCAGAGGTTCACATGCGCAGAATCCCTACTGCTTGGGTGCAGAGGTCTTGCAAAAATTTAGTAAGTGAGAAGGAGAACAAAGATCCTTAGTTGGGCAAAAAAAATTGGATAGCCTGTGGCTGAGAAGCTGATTGGGACAGGTAGGCACAGTGGGGTGCGGGATAATGAGGCACATGGCAAATGTGATGCACAGATGTGAAGCCAACTGTAGCTTTGCTTCCAGGAGCCACGAATGCCACAGAGCTGCGCCTCGGGGCTATGTCTACACCAGAACATTTGGAGCAGTAAACGACGGGCAACATTAGGTTCAAATTAATCTATTACTCCAGAGCTGTGAAATGTTGGTTGCTTGTTGCAGAATTACATTGCCTCTGGGTAAAATGTTTTAGGGAGATTTTAATGCATGCTCATGGCTCGCAGAGCAGATTAAGAGGAGAAAGGGAAATTAGAAGGGTTAGGAGGGCTGTTGAGGTGCACATTTCTGGTTAAAGTATATGAAAAGAATATTACATATTTTGCAAACAGGCCTGCTCTCCTGTTGGCCACCTGCTGGGACTGAAATATCCTACGCCATAATGAACGCAGGTTTGCAGAAGCCTTGTAAATAGTTTAGAAAGCAGATAGAGGCAATGTTGGCCTTTCCGGAAAATTTGGGAACGTTTCTTCTGTCACACTCCAGGCTCCCTAAAGTCCTGACTGAGACAAAGCCAAACTTTGACTCTCAGCTATTTATCACTTCAATTTTGACCACGCTGCTAAATGACAGGTAGTCTTCTAAAGTTTCACAACATGTTATTAGGATTAAGTAATCAGATCCAAGCTGTTTTCCCCTGGTACCTAAGTGGTACTGGCAGGCCCCTTTAAACAGATCCACAGTCCAAACGGACACGTATTTCAAGCTGTAGCATAAGATACTCTAAATCCTCGTAAATTAAATAAACTTTATTCGATCGGCACAAACTGTTTGGAACTATCTATAAAGAATATATTTCTTTTACTATATTGTTGCTTTTCTTATAAAAACACTTAATTGAAATGCCTAAGAGCTGCCCAGCACAAAAGTCAATAAAAAGCCCAGAATAGAGTTTATAGGGGTTGTCTATGTACATAATTAAATCCTTCAGGCACTTTAAAACTCTGCAAAATAAATGGTTATGCAAGAATGGCCTGCTGAGAGAAGAAATGCTTGTATCAGCTTTAAGCAGCTGCTCTCTGCTCGGTGTTTCTGGGCTGGAATGAGAAAGCTATTAGAAGAGGGGATGACTGCAAGCCCCACACAAATCATCTTTGTTACTGACACTTCAGGGAGTGCTTTATGGTGGCTGTCAAACCCAGTACAGAACTTGGGCTGTGCCTGAAAAAGTCAACTGGCATTTTTTAAAAAGGAGATGTTTGTGACAAAGGCAGCATCAATGCCCAAATAATGTTAGGGGTTGGGATGGAGGGAGCAGAGACAGGAGTTAATGCAGGCTGTGGTGAGGCACTGCTGGGCAAGCGTGCGACTGAGTCCTGGGTCTGATGGAATAACAGAGGTTAATTGCTTGCAATGGTCTATTGCTGTAATAGGAGTAAAAGGGGAGGACTGTACTTAGATTTGATTTCACTGTTCTTTAGGGAATACAGATTGAGGGGGTGGGATTGTTATTAGGGGCAAAGGAAGTAGTGCTAAAAAAAGAAGAGTTTAATGAATGTAACCAATAGAAAAATCGTAGGTTTGTTTCTCCCTCTGGCCCTCAAAGTTATGATAAATGATAGCACAAGGAAAAGATAACCTACCATGAGAGTAGGATCACCAAGGCCAAATACTAAAACTCCCAGCTGACTGCCCCATACACTGCAGCCTCTGTTCATGTTTATTTTTTCTGCTCACTCTTGGTTTCGTCAATCAGTATGATAGACGATAACTCCTGACTAGAGCAGCCTGTGTCCTGCTCTCTCACGGTGGGTAGCATGTTGTGGTTGGCGCCGTGCAGTCGGAGGATCACCCGCATCAGAAGCATCAGGGGATGAGGTAGGGAGCAGTCTTCCAGCAGCCCAGCTCCTGGGAGAATATCAGGCAGTGGTGTTATCAGCATGCAACCGCTCTGCCAAGAAAATGACCACACATTAGTAGCTTTGTTTGGGTAGAGTCTAGGGGGGATGTTGCTAGCAAAAAATTGAGACGCTCTCTTTCTGTTAAATCATCCCAGTTGCGAGTGTTAAAAGATAGCTTGTTCAAAAAGAAACCATACGTGGCCTGCCCGAGGTGAGGCCGCAACAAGGCTGCAGGCAGATTGGAATTTGTAATGCTTTACCTCTTGAGAGTCAGACACGCACCCATCTGTCTCGAGAAAGCAACAGGTTTGCCACTTACTTCTGTGCTGAACTGTCTTCTGCCCTGCCTGAGGGCAGCCTTGCCTTCCCTGCCTTGCTTTTTCTAGTGCCTTGCTTTGCTTTTACTTTGCCTCTGCCTTGCATCTCCTCCTGCCTTTCCAGGAAAACAGTAAACCAGAAAATAGCCTTTTGTAGGCCACTGGCATGTAAAGGGCTGCTGATTAAGCCAACAGCTCATCAGATGGACGGAATTTCCTGCATACTATCCACAGATCGCTAGCATTGTCTATCTCCTCTCACCATTGATAATTGCAGTGTGCATTGTCATTGAAGGTTTTGCTCATAATTTGCTAATTAAGGAAAAGAGAAAGTGTGTTTACTCTTGCTGAAACCCCAGCTTTTTTGTTGTTGTTGTTTTGGACGGGGGG